>ML805986.1:39455-74635 GCA_009831015.1 Picea engelmannii | reverse complement strand
AGTTGATCTCTAGGAGCACTCAGACATATGAAAACCTCACGGAGAATCCAGAGTTACAAGTATTGGAGTTGTAGCTCCAAGAAGCAAAGCAACACACAGATACGTTACAAGCGCAGTTGAAGGCCCTGTCACCAGTCGAAAGGATGAAGAGGTTTCACGAGAAACGCACTGCCTAGCAATAGATCCACACAATTTAGACCAAAGTGATGGAAGTCTCTCAACGACTTCAACCAGTGCAAGAGAAGTCATGCCAACTATTCACCAAAGTTGAAAGCCAAGGAGTCGATCTAGAACAGGTCGTCATCACAGCAGAAAAGCACCTAAAAGGGCCATTCAATGATGCACTCATCCAAGAGTTCACTAAGCAAGAGGTTGTAGCATTGCAATAGGTCGAAGCATCTCGAGCCAAGCTTGAGGCGTTCAAGGAAGAATTGCTCAAACCAGAGTGACTCGGGACGAGTCACGGGTGAGTGTTGGGGACTTGTTGGCCCTTGACCAAGTTTTGGGAACACTTGGTCATATTTGACCGTTTTTGGGACTTCAACAGCCTGTCGAAGATGGAGAGCAAGACGAAGCGGAGACTACATAATCTTGATCCACTTTTGGGTCCCTTTTTGGGTTTTTTGGAATATGTAATGGGAAAGGGATGTCGATCCGTGGGTTTACCCACGCTTAGGCCCACTTTTGTATGTATAAATAGAAGGATAGGAAATTTAAGAGGAGTCGAACAATATGTCTATGTGATGTATGCTAAGTGAAAGTAAGTTATGTAAAATCTTAGTGCCTATATGAAACTTGCAAAAGCTGAGTGCAAGTTATTGTAAGAAGTTGTAGAAGGATTTTTGTGCTATAACGCAAGGAATAAGGATCTAGCGAGCTGCAAAGATCTTTTGTTCTGTGCACAGTAGGGTTTGGTGGCTCTGTGCTTCTAACTACTTGGCCGATGATAATAGAGAAGAAGAGTTGGTGGGCGTAGCCCCAATGTGGGGGTGAACCACGTAAATCCTGTGTTGTCCGCTTTGTTCCTTGTTCTGATGCATTGATGTGATTATTTGTTAAGTGTTGTGATATATTTAGATAGATCTATTTATGCTTTGTGCTTCTTAGATGTATGTGAATGTAGATCTGACACGTATGAAGATGCCTAGTGCTGCTCTACTGGATATGATATGTTTTATTATTGTTAAGTACTAAAATCCTTTAGATCTAAATGAATGACGCGATGCTTTGTGTTATTTGCGAAGTATAATAAGGATTGAATATTGATGAATGATCGATGTTAAGTGCTCTTTAAGCGATATAATCACATATTTGTGTCCCAGTTTAGGTTGCAGACACTTGAGTCCTGCAACCACCCCTGCCTCTACCTCGGGTGAGACTTAATCTACTTCACAGGTGTTGCCGAAAGGGTCAGTAGTTAGGGTTTTTTTGGTGTGCTCTTGTAGCGTTGAACCCTGGGTCTGCCCTTGTGCCAACAAGGGGCCATAGAAGGCCACGGTTTTCAATACATTTTGATGTTGATCCACATGAATTAAATCAGCTCTTTCAAGATCAATTCTTTAACCTGGTTGGCAATGGGATTCTCCAACCCCAAACTGAGAGGCATCCCTTTAAACCACATCAAAACTTTTCTGGTATCTATGTTCCCCCTCATGTGTCTATGCAGCCAGAACCACCTATCAATGATGGTTGGAAAGAGATTATCCAATAGCCTTCTGCTCATCACCATGGTTGGCCTACTACTTCTTTTCCATTGCCCCCTCTACCACCACCAAAGAATCCAATTTCCCAAGTTGATCATGTTGTCTCAGCCATCCAGTCTTCTCATGCTAGTATGAGGATAAAAATTGATGTCCCCAAGCTTTTGCAAGATAAAGGAAAAGGAGTTGTCACTCCTTCCAAGTCATATAAAGAGTCCTTTGAATATGTGTCCTCTTCTCTTCATCTCAATGATGATTTTTCTCACGTTATCAGTGCAGTCCAGCCTCAAGGTTTCAATCATCCTAAGGCTGTCACAAAAATATCCAAAGAGGACAGCAGTGAGAAGAGGCCAAATGCCTCTCACAGTAAATATGGTTTTTAACGATGATTTATGTTATTTTATATTGAGGACAATATTTTTACTTTGACAATGTTTTGGACAGCAAGCATATATTTAGGCAGTTTTTTGGACAGCATGGATATAATTCTATTTTTGGATATAGTCATGTTATGTTTTGTTGATATTTAAATATTTGATTATAAAAATGAGAAAGGGAGTTACAAGGAGGATGTTTGAAATTAAATAAATGGGGTTTTATATTTCATGTTTGATGATTATTAAAAGAAATGCTAATGGGAGTCACAAGGGGTCCCACCTATTTAGTTATTATTTAATTAGACCCTTACTTAAATATATTATTATTATTTTGTCTCAACTAATTAGTTAAGACAGTTAAGCTTAACCAAAAAGGTAGTTGAACTACCATAACCTATTGAGAAGGAATAAAATCTCAATGAAAGGAAGAGACAAGGGGGAGAGAATAGAAGGAGAAATACAGCCATAAGGTTTGCTCTATATTAGTGAGATATTTTCAATTTCCATTCATTATGATTTTACCAGAAGGCTTAGCCCTCTTGATGACAGCAGGGTTGTATTGAAGGCAGCAGGATTCAAAAACTGAATCACATATTTCAGCAGCTTGTTTTAAAGGTGTATGATTTATCTTTGGTAGTCTATGTATTCTTGTGTGTTTATGGATTGAATTTCATGACTAATAAAGAATATATTGTAGAGTCAAGTGACAACATTTTGTGGCTAGATGATCCAGATCTTTAGCTTCATTTTTATTTTTGTTGTTAGAGTTTTTTTGTATGGTTCCCATCAAAGGATTCTATATTTGACTTTGGTCCTTTCCCTCATAGGGGATTGTAAAGAGAACTCGGTCTTATATCTCATAATGAAATAAATATAAAAAATAGATTATTGTTTCAGTCTCACATATGTTTTTTAATGATATGGTCCATTATTTTTCTTTTATCTCCATGTACAATCTCATGTAATTTTTGTACACATTCATGTAACTTTTGTTTAAGTTTACTTATTTTGCACAGTTACATACAATATATAAAAACCATCCTTGATCCCTTGTATGTAATACATGTGGATTAAGTGATTGTCTTAAGGCTATAAACCCTGGGTGACATTGCCAACTATCTTTCCTTAGCCCGGCAAGATCTGAAAATGATTGAGTAATGTTTTACATACTTTTTCCTCAACATTTATTTGATGACCATACTGGGGAGATATTCCATATCTCTCTGGTTGATTGTATCATGATTATCTTTCATTTTTTCTTATTTGTCTAAATACTCCTTAACTATTTTTTTCATGGAAATACCTGTTAAATACAACCCAATATTGGAAACAGTCTTGATGACCAAACTAGCATTGCATTGACCTTGTTCAACATTATTTTAGAAACTTCTAGTACTCGCGTTGAACTTGAACATTCTTGGGAAGTAATCGAAAGGGACATAAGTATCCGTGAGCATTGGGAAGTCAGGAAAAGGAAGCCCAGAAATCAGTAGTAACCTCCCCTTTCCTACCTCTTTGATCTTTATTTTCATGTCCTCTAATCCTCGTCTATCTCGAAGGAGAAGAAGATTGTCCCCTGAAGCTTCTACTATTTTTGAAATAGGAAGGAGGAAAATTGTTTTATCAACACAAGAAAGTTCTCTAAGGCGAACATTATCATATTTTGTTAGTTCACCCTCATCACCCATACTTATCACCTTCAACATGACATCTTTGGGTAGTGGTAGAGGAACCGGAGGTGCCTCCTCCTCACAACCTTCTGCTTCATTAGTAATTGGTATTATATACAGTCATCAAGTCCCTATTTAATCCACTACCAATCATGCTAAAGTTATAAAAAAATATGGGCTTTTCCAATTCGAGGAAGATGCTACGACCGCCCCGTGGCACATATCCTCTCTCTTGAACCTTGCACCTGCTACTCGCCCACTACCAAAGTTCAAGGAGCATTTACCTAGGTTTTGGGGAAATAATATTGTTACTACAAACGAACAACTGATAGTATTTTCTAATGTTTTTCATAATATAGGGGCTAACGATAATGACACTTTCATGTGTCTATTTGTCAACTCCCTCGAAGGGAAAGTTGCAGCATATTTTTTTATCTCCCTCCCAAAATTATTTCCACTTGGGAAGAGTTTGTTTATTGGTTCAAGTCCACTTATGCACAGTCCAAGAGTCTGGCTAAGTAGTTAAGGGAATACAACAATATTTCCTATAAATATGGTAAAACTATTAAGTCTTTCAACCTTCGATTCACCAAATTATGTAATCAAATCCCTGAACTAATCCGCCCTCAAAATCAGGATGCTTTCATGCATTATTATAATGCATAAACTTCTCCTTATCGTCATAGACTTGAAGAGAAGGTTATTGACAACGTTGGTTCCGCTCTTCATACTTGCCTAGAATATGAGGAGCAACTCGAAAGAACGGGTCTCCCCAAGGGAGACTTGGCCAAGAAAATAGATATGTCTACCCTCCTATAACTTGTGCAAGATATGAATAATAGGATGAAATCCTACGAGAAAAAAAGAAATTCCTCTTCCTCTGCCCCTGGGGCATCTTCTTCTTCCTTAGCGTCTTTTAGGAATACTAATGAAAATAATTTTTATCCAAAGGCCATTATGTCTCGCAGATGGTGTAACTTTTGTGAAGAAAATCATGAATAAAGTACTTGCGAAGTTAAGAAATATGCCAAAGATAAGATCTTTGGAAAAAGGCTAGATACCACAATTGTTGTTTTAGATTGGGTTGAACCAGAAGATGTTATGTTAATCAATACCAGGAATAAATCTTACACTGCCAAGGGAAAATATGACTCTCATCGTACTTCTTCTACCCCAAGCTCATCTTCTCAAGGTGTTGATACACAAGCTGTCAAAACTTTGGATAATCAAGGAGTGACTTCTCCTCATCCCTCTTCTAAATATAATATCCTTAATCAATTGGCTAATATCAAAGTCGATGCTACTCTTTTGTACATGGTTTTCATCCTATAACAACAAAATCATCTCAAAAACTGTATGGAAGGTAAAATTTCTTCCATATACAATCTATTTGAAGAGTCAAAAGAAGTGGATTCAACTATAAATAAAATAGGTGTAAATAATTTTAGGAACCCTGTAAAAAATCCCCCTTTTTATATCTCTGTAAAAATTATGAAAAAAATAGCTCATTGTTGCCTAATTGATGGAGGGTCTAGTCAAAGTGTAATGTCAAAAATTATCATGGAATAGCTTGGCTTATCATGCACTAATGAAAATTCTAGAAGCATGCTCTCTTATAACAGTTTGCAGCAGTCAACTATAGGTGAAATCAAAGATGTAACCTTAGTTTTGAGCGCACATCCAAAGATAATAACAACTCTCAGCATCCAAATAATTGATATGCCAGTAAGTAACTATTCAGTTATTTTAGGAAGAGACTGGCAAGCCTTAACGGGTGGATATATTTCACTTGATGGAACACATTTGTCTGTCCCTCAAAATGGAAATAACATTATAGTCCTTAGGAATAATTTTACCATATATAGAGATCGTTCCCCAACCTAATGTAAATTATCTCAAAGAATATTTGGGAGTGTACTCTATCTTTGCTTATGAGGGTGACACTATTCTTGAACCTATTGATTTTGACGGTGGCATGTGGCACATGCATTTCAATGGCTCGTGCTCAAATGAAGGTAATGGGGCCGACATCATTCTACATTCTCCTGTGGGTAAGATCCAAAATTTTTCTTATAGGTTAGAATTTTCTTGCACAAACAATGCCACTAAGTTTGATGCCTTATTGTTAGGCATCGAAAATGCATATAACTTGGGTTGTGGCCACATTACATTTTTTGGTGATTCTGAACTTGCCGTGAACCTTGTACGTAATATTTATTCGCCTAGCAACAAGTTGCTTAAACACTATACGCAAGTTGTTTGGATGTTCATTTCAAATCTGTTATCATTTAACATCACTCATGTTAAGAGGGAACTTAATTCAATGGTTGATAGGTTAGTTGTGTTTGCATTATCTCCTACTCGGCAACTTTTACCTCAAAGACCTGATTGTACGTTCCAATCTCTATATCATCCTCACATCTCTAATAACGTAGAATCATGGCAGGTTTTCCCGAGTGATGAATCCATTTGCGCTTTCATACAAAACAAACCATTTAAGCCTAAAGAAATCATATCTATGGAAGATTAGAAATTTCCTAAAGCCTTGACTCGTCTCGAAAGTTTGTTTTTGTCGAGTGATGTAGGAAACAAAGAAACACATAAGGAAGAGGATTCCAAAAGGACAGTGGGTGATACTATTTCCTTGAATATCGGGACACCCGAATCTCCAAAGATCATTAAACTAGGTGCCCAATGTTCTGATGAAGAAAAGGTGAAATTCATTGAGCTACTCCGTGAATTTCAAGATGTTTTTGCATGGTCATACAAGGATATTCGTGGTTTTGATCCTACTCTCATACAACATGCCATTCCTATCAAGGAAGGGGTAAAACCAGTTAAGCAAAAACAAATACCTATTAACCCTGCACTCGAAGCTACTGTTAGAAAAGAATTGGAAAAAAATTTAAAATCTAATATAATATTTTCGGTTAAGTATTCCGAGTGGGTTTCAAATATGGTCCTTGTTCGGAAGACTACTGGCCAGATTAGATTGTGTGTTGATTTTCGTGCGTTGAATAGAATGAGTGTCAAAGACCATTTTCCACTTCCTAATGTTGAAATGATTTTACAATAGGTTGCACGGTCACAAATGATGTCCTCACTTGATGTTTTTTTCTGGATATAATCAAATCAAGGTAAAAAGGACTGATAGGTATAAAACCACGTTTACTACATGTTGGGGCACCTTTGCTTATGAATGCATGTCTTTTGGCTTGTCTAATGTAGGTGTCACTTTTCAACAAGTTATGCAGATAGATTTTGACGATCTAATCGGTAAGATTATCTAAGTTTATCTTGATGATTTGATTGTTTATTCAAAGAACTGATTGGATAATTTTGGTCATCTTAGAAAAGTTCTGATGTGTTCCAGAAAATTTGGCATTTCTTTAAATCCTTCCAAATCTATTTTCGGTGTCACAAAGGGAAAAATCCTCGGTCATATTGTTTCTAATTCAGGAATAAGCATTGATCCCAAAAGGATTATTGTGATTCTAAACCTTCCTTCCCCCACTTCCAAGAAATAATTTCAAGCTTTCATGGGCATTATTAATTTTGTACGTAGGTTTGTTCCTGGTTTTGTTGTCATGGTTAAACCAATTCATAATCTTATGAAGCAAGATAGTTATTTTTCTTGGATGGATGACATCGAAAATGATTTCCTTAGGATTAAGAAAGAAATCAGTTCTACACGGGTTCTGGCGAAACCGGATTTTGAGAAATATTATCATATATACCAATGCCACCGAGGAAGCAATTTTTTCTATCCTCTTAAAAGTGGTGACCAAAAAAATGAAAAACATGTAGCTTACATGAGCCAGATTTTATCAGATGATGAAATCAAATACTTTTATATTGAGAAACATGCTTTTGCTCTTGTTAAGGCTATAGAAAAAAGTTTCCACTTTATTTTAGGCAAACATACGTAGGTAAGAGTCCCTTTGGTTGCTGTCAAGTTTCTCCTTTCACAAACTTATCTTTCAGGAAAACATGCACATTGGTTTGCCAAAATTCAGGAGCATGATTTGACGATCATGAATTCAAAGACAATCAAGGGACGATACTTAGCTCTTCACTTAGCTCAACATCCTGAACCAAGTGAAGAACTTGTCGATCAAGATAATCCTCTTTCAGCTATGTTTTATATTGAGAATCAAAATATTTGTATATCCAAACATCCTTGGTATAAAAATCTAGTGTATTATTTATAGTATCAAAAGTGTCCAGATGAGTTGGATCTTCACCAGAGAAGGACACTCCACCTGCAAGCTTCCAAGTATATCATTTTAGGACACATTTTTTTTATAAGGTTTGTTGATGGTTTGTTACTTCTATGTGTAAATGATGAAGAAGCACATAAATTGTTACACGAAATTCATGGATCATTAGCTTTTGTCATTCACATTGGTGACCATTTTTCTGCTAAGGCTACTGCTTTTAAAATCATAAGAAATGGTTACTATTGTCCTACAATATTCTGTGATTCTTATAAATTCACAAGATCTTGTGATAAGTGCCAAAAATTCGCTAGAAAAGAACGCCTTTCTACCATGATTTTACAGCATGTCCTCCCGGAATTCCCTTTTTCTAAATGGGGTCTAGACTTTATTGGTCTTGTCAATCCCTCATCTTTCGTAGGGAATATATTTATTTTGGCAGCCACTTATTACTTTACTAATTGTATTGAGGTTGCCCCTCTTAGACATGCATAGGATGAGCTCGTAATTTATTTCCTAGAATATAATATTTTTTCCAGATTCAATATACCATTAGAGATCATTATGGGCAATGGCACAGTCTTCATTTCTGCAAAATTGACTCAATTTCTAGCTAAGTTAGATGTCAAACATTTCACCTCATCTGCTTATTACCCTCATGGAAATGGGAAAGTAGAGTCCACTGACAAGAATTTGGTTAGGATCATAAAGAGGATCATAGAAGACAAACCTTGCCAGTGGCACGTGCTTCTCACTTATGCTCTCTGGGAAGATTGCACAACCACCAAACCAAGTACAAGTTGTACTCCCTTTCAACTCGTATATGGTCAAGAGGCTATTATGCCTACTAAGCTAGAGCTTTCCTCCTTAAGACTAATGTTACAGATCGAAGAATCAAATTCTTTGAATGTTCCCCAAAGGATAAATGCATCGTTAGCCCTAGAAGAACAAAGGAATTTTTCTTTGGAGAACACAAAAAGAAGGCAGCAAACTGTGAAAAAGTATTTTAACAAACGAGAAAAATCTGTTAAATTCAAGATTGATGACAAATTCCTACTATGGGACTCAACCCATGTCGAAAGAGGAAGACATTCTAAGTTCCATAAGTTATGGCTAGGTCCTTTCAAATTTTCTTTTATACTGGGCACAAACCCATACCTTCTTAAAGATTTGGAAAATCGATTGTTCTCTTGTAGTACTAATGGTTCACACTTAAAACATTGTGTGGAACTAGCTTGATCCTTAACGCTTATGCAAACATTACTGATGTATATAGTTTTTTTCCTTATTGTTTTCTTTTTACTTTGGTTTGTTGAATTTTTAATTTTTGTTGTTTTGTTTTTCATAATTATAAGAAATAAAGTCTGGATTAGTTTTTCCATAACAATGTCATTCTGTAAGTATTGTTGATCGATAAAAAATAAGGTATACACAGTTGTCATGATGCCTTCCTTTCAGACATCATTGAAATAGATTTTTGCTTTCAATATTGTTGTAGTATAGTTGGTAGTGTCTTCTTCCTTGTTTCTGCTATTCATGTCTTCCCTCCATCCTGAGATTCAAAGACCATATCAAAAACATTCTCCTTGAAACTTTAAGAAGAACTTTATGTTGGGTCTTATTCGATTGTTATGCATACAGGACCAAATCCCCTCATACGTCACTTTCCATAAGTTATTCCCAAAGTCTCGTCTCATTATTTCCCTTCAACCATTTTTCCCCTTGTTGCATAAATATTCTTTCCAGTTGTTTTTCAATCATCTATTTCTCTTGGTCTGCAAAACCAAAACATTATGAGTTCTAAATCTGTTGAGAACATATTTCCCTGTGGAATCGCCAGTTTGTTGACACTGAAAAGTGAAACATAGATCCATGCCTGCAAATGGGTTGCAATGGTTTAGTATTTATATATAATTAATAATATACTAGATAGGTGGGACCCCACTATGTGAATAGTGATGAAGGATTCTCTTATTTGATTGCGCTCATGGTTACCTCGCAAAGATGATTCTCTGATTTAAAATTTTCAAAACTGCCTCCATGTAGAATAAATGAATGATGGTGTATTGGTGATTCAATTTAATTTTTAAAGGGAAAAGGGAAACTGGTGTCTTAATGAACATCTTGGTGTATCCTAGCTACATATACATTTTGATTGGGTTGTATATGGTTATGGCATATGGCACTTATGAATTCTTGTTATTATCATGGACATTGATTAAGTTGTATAGGGTGGTAATTTTCCCCTAACAGGGAATGTGGGGCATTGGATGTATTTGGTGCTAAGTGTTAAAATATGCATATGAGTTATTGGAAGGTAGAAAATGTGATTTGTTTTGTTTTGATGGCACACATAGTGGACTATGCATTGGTGCACTCGTACATGGTTGTGGTTGATGGAGTTAATGTAAGAAACAACGTATTAGATTTACTAATATATTAGATTTAATGTTCAATGTATTTTCAATTAGGATTCAAGTGATGAGCAACCTATCTCTCCTCTACCATTGCATCCCGTTGTCATGTCAACTCCAGAGAAGGCACTAAATGAGCACAACTCATAGAGGAAATGAACCAAGCATGGTTGGATTAACCACCTATTCAATTCCCTCTAGATTTTGAGTCACCAATTCAAAATGACTATAGTAGCACTGGTTCTTCAAATTATGGGGATGAAAATAATGATATGGAAGTTAGCATGGATGATTACTTACAGGATACACATGCCTTGTAGGGAATGTTTTTAAATGAATTACAGTAAGATGATCTTGGGGATGTTGCTCATATCACTAATACCTTATTTGAGAGCCTAAAATATGCTTCCACCGCCCCTCTCTTTGGACATGGGTCACACTGGTCAACCCAACTAAGGACAACCATGTTACTATACAAATTGAAAGCAACGTATGCTATGTCAAATGCATGTTTCTCAACATTATTGAGGCATCTAACCATTATATCCTCTATATTTTAATGAATCTTATCACACAAACAACAATGACAAGGGATCTTATGTGTGTTTAATGATATTGTACATTTATATTGCTTAATATTTGTAGGTTATTAAATATAAGGTACATTCAATTGATAATGTCCTCCCTAGCAACTGTGAAGAGGTAAAGCAACAACTAAAAATATTAGTTGTTGATTACATATCATATCATGCTTATTTGAATGATTTTATTCTTTATAGAGGAGAAAATGCAGACAAATTAGGGGATCATTTTGTATCTCGTCTGAAAATTGTAAAAACAATTTTCTTGGGGTCTAGGAGAGTCCACAAATAATCAAATTTAATCTTATACACTCATATAGGGTCTTCTCTTAGCAATTGAATCGACAATTAAGAACTTGATTGTCACATGTGATTCATGTGATTCATATGATAACAAGATCACCTCCATTATAACTCACTCTCACAAGGAAGTCAACAACTTCAAAAAATTCTCATTATATCAGGTCATCTGAGATCATAATCATCAAGTAAATGGACTATCCAATGAGGCCACATCTCTAAAAGTTTGGATGCTTAGGAAAAAAGAGGTTTTGTTACAACAACAAATGCAACGCATAACATCACATTATTGCACCATATGTTACAACAACAAATGCAAATGATCGCATATGAGGTGCAGAGAAATGAAAAAACCTGCAGATTTTTCCTTTGCATGCCTAAAATTAATGTACTTTGATCTAGGAGGATGCATCGATGGTTGGAACAAGGATACCCTACTGGGAAATCGATTAGTAAGAAACTCCCTTAGTCTTTGGATTGTTTTATGGAATTTTTACATGAAGGAATTCGTAATGCATATGGTGTGTGGGATATTTAATCCTCTCGGTCTTGAAATTGCTTTATGTGTTAGAAATTATGGGGATAATCCATTATGGGGTTGCTTTTCATATCTACATATTTGGTCTTTTGGGAGTTAATTATAAGGGATTATTGCTTGTTGTTGTTTTAGACATCTTCATTTACCGGTTTGGCTTCTTTTTTCACATGATATAGGACATATTATCTTCAATCGTCCATGGGAATTAGGCGGTCTGGTGGTTTTCTATAGTTGGTTGTATAGTGGGGTTTTCTAGTGCTTTAATTTCAAGGTTTTAAGTTGAATATTGAGCTCATTCCCCCCAAGATTTAGTAGCTCTATTCTTCTCAGTGTATTGACCCCATAGATTGCAAGGAAGCCCAAGAAATTTGGAGAGCTCCACATAGGCATGAAGAGTCCATCCAATGCAACCAGACTTCTCTTTTCTATATGACATCAAAAGTGCATGAGAATGACCATCATTTCACTTCTCAAAATACCATAGAAATGAACACATTATCACAATAAAAACAACAAATTGAAACCCTAGAAGGAGAGTGTAAGATGCTAAGAAATTTGTTACTCAATTTAAGCAAAGGATCCTAGTCAACAACCTCCAACTACAAGATGTCTACAAACTTTGTTCATTCATTGTTCAAGGAGGATGATATTGTTCATCAGATGCTTGAATATATCAATATTGGAAATCATGAGCCTCATCCTACCATCCTAAGGCTGGAAGATGTTAATAGACACCATTTTTTTCACTAATTCTTATGTTATGCAAAGTAATTAGAATTTTAGGTATTTTTAAAGAAAGTATACATGTAAGAATATTGGGATGTAATATTTTTGGGCATATGCATACTATGTTTTGAACAGATAAAGAGTTGGTTATTTTGTTTGAAATATAAGGCTAGCATTTTTTGAGTATCATTGTTTAGCTATGAATACAACTTTTATAATACAAATTTTTGTAGTTTCTATTATAAAAAAGGAATATGAATACAAATTGACATGTCTAGAATGTGACCATAGTAGGTATTAGAAAAAATTTTAAAAGGGTAGAAAATTATCCTCCTCATAAGATCTTGAGGCATGTGTTATAATCCCAAAGGATTAAAATGATGTTTCGTTGTAAAGAATTGGTTATGTTGCAAGGGTGGCACGCTTCACACAGAAGTGAGTTGGGAGTTATGTGGATCCTAATGGAGTCAATAACCACAAATTAATAAAGGGTTCTTGGCTCGATAAATTCAAGGACGAAATATAGAGTCTTCGGTTGAACGTAGCCATGGATGGAGTTAAATCATATTCCCTCCAAAACACCAACTATTTTGTTTGTGCAGTGACAGTAATCAATAAAAATATCCCCCCATGGTTGTCCATGAAGACTGAACATCTTATGTTGGCTCTTATTCCCCCTAGTAGAAGACAAGTGAAGAGAATGGATGTTCACCTGCAACCATTGATCAATGAACTAAATCAATATGGGAAGGTGTAAGGTATACGATGTATAAAGGAACATCCTGATGGAGTAGAGAGGACTTTTACATTGTATGACATGTGTGCATACATCACACATGATTATCCATGGATAGGAATTTACTTTGATAAGCATGCTAATGTGTTGGTTTATATTTATTATAGATATTTGGCATACTTAATTTGCTACAAATATCTTGTTTGGCACTAACATGTTCCATATACATTAACATTTCAAATCTTGTAACAAAAGGATATCATGGATGTAAATTATGTGGACCTTATGTAAAGGCTAAGTGTTCCATTGACCTATGAAATCTATTGTGCAATTGTTTGAGGGTATTCCTCCTAGAAGAGCATCCTTATAGAAGAGAAACATATGCTTTCAATGGTAAACCAAAGAGAACCCAAAGACCTGAAATAATAACATCGAGAAACTTTCTTAGGGCATGTGAAATAGAGAAGGAGAAGGAATTGTATAATTTTTTTATTCAAATGAAAAACTTGTGTTAGATGATCCTAAATATTTTGACTCCTTTGTTGAGAAAACTCCCATTAGGGATGAAAATAAAATATGTATTTTGTGAGCTTTCATATTAGGAGCACCTTAAGATTGTCCAATTACGAGATCCCATTCATATATTCAAAAATATTTCAACTACTTTATGAAGGCACATATCATTGAAAAGAGTGACATTTTGGGTGCTATGAGAGACCTTGCCAATTCAAATACTAAAAAGAAACATTTTCCAAAAAAAGTAAGTAGAGGAGAGGCCAGTCGCTCTTGGTCTTTTGAAGAAGGTGATGTCTTGTGGATTTTGAAGAAAGATGATATGTCTCAAACAAAGGATGTTATATTGGGTGTGAAGGTGCCTTATTTGTACAAGTTGACTCCGCAACACTTGTTTACCACATAAGAACATTTTTCGAGGTTGAAATCACATGACCATCTGAAGATTCTAACATTATGTGGATTACATGGTTCTTTTTCTACAGTGTAGGCTATATGGTATGCACCCGCAATATTATGATCTCTTCAATTTTGTAGTTGTTTATTTTGTAGTGACATTATCCTTTCCTTGTGCATGGTTGTGTGAACCTTGAATTCCCCCAAGACCTATGATGCACCATATCAAACTTATCTACATTTGTATGTTGTATTATATCAAATAATATGCAATGACTATCATTTCAAAAATATCATTTATAAATAGTTGAGATTGTGTGTATACCTGAGAAGGAACTACCCACTATTTTCATGGATTTGTAGGTCCATATTCTAATCCACCTAGTTGATGAGGTTGGATTGGATAGGGTGGTCTCATGTCACTGGATGTTCTTCCTAGAGAGGTACATGAAAATGTTGAAGGATTTTGTTTGACAAAGGGAAAAATTTGAAGGATTTATGGCTAAAGGGTACATAATCTATGAGATGTTCTATTATGCTAGTGAGTACATCAAACATATTGATGACACGCCAAGAGTGGTTTGGGATGACTATCGAGACGAGAACAAAAGGGAAGGAGATTTACTCCAAACCAATGAAAAAAGGTGCATGACAAATAGTAATCCACTTATCTTTTGTTAATATTCTACATCATTACTATTTACACTAGAATTGATAATATTTATCAATCTCATACTATTTGTTTTGATTTTTTTGAATACATCAACAAATTTTAAAATCGATGCCATCAATAAATTTATTAATCACAATGTAGACACAATGCAACCATGGATCACATTGTAATTATAATATAAGAGAGAAAAATGGGACAATGAAAGGAAATAATTCATATGGTTGAATGGTGGAAACATGCCTTATATTGATCATTTAAAATAAGATATGCCAATTACCTATCCCAACATTTGGGTGGCAAACCAAATCATAGAGAAAATGGGCAATTCCAATTGTCACCTGCGTGGTGAAGGGATTGGGTGAAGTAGCTATTTAATAACCTCTATATGCCAATTTTACTCTACAATGCACATTTGGATGATAACATGTATTATGTTTTTAATACTTGGATTCCTAGTCATATAACACCACCCTTTGTTCTCATTTTCACATGTGAATTTGTTCACATCTATGTGGGCATATAAACATCATTTTGGCATTAAGGATGTTAGTTTTTGACATGCCACACTTGAATGTAAAAGTGGAGGTTGAGTTTGACCAATCTAATCATGATAGCCATTATGATCATAACTTAGTAGAGGAAAAGCTAGGATACATCTGAAATATACAGGAGATCATGCAAGTGGACTTCTCATCTTTCTAATGTGTTATTTTTAGGTGCAAGTGGTGGGATACTTTTGATCTAAGTAATGTAGAGAAAGATCACAATAATGGACTAATGTGTATTAACTCCAAAAAGATGGATGAAAATAAGGAGCCTTATATTTTCCCAAAACATTGCAAGCAATTATATTTTTACCTGGATATGTTTGATCGGGTTTGGTGGTTTTTACTAAGACACAATCCATGCTCAAAACATGTTTTTGAGAACAAAAATGTTATTATGGAAATCAAGGATTCTATTCAAGGAGCTGTGAACATGTTTTATTTTAACATTTAAGTTGTGGATGTGTCATTTTATTATAGATTCTACTATAAAAAAATTAGTATTTTTATTGTGGATTCAACTCTAGTATTTTTATCATGGATTTTGCTTCAATTTTCTTTCTCTTAAAAATTTAGAGAGTAATTTCACCAACTTTAGAAAGTAATTTGTGGTGAAATTGATCTAAACTCTAAACTAATTGGAATTCAAATTTTGGAATAGGTTTAAAATAAAAGTATATTCCCCGGATGGGGTGACACGCGGACGCTCCTCGACACCTGGCTCGGCACTAATCCATAGCATAAATGTTGATGGTCGCCACCCTCCTGCCCTGCATTAACGATGGTAGACGGCCATAAAAGCAGATATACGGTGGAGGGACACCTCCCTCGCACGAACACTCTCGCTCACAGCGCACTCAGCATGCCAGGGTTTATGGATAGCCAGGTGCATTTGGCCTTGGGCAATTTGTTTTTTCGAGCGCCTGGTCAGAATTGGTCTGCTCTCGCTTCGGCTCTCACCCTCGTCAGGGAGATCTGGTGCAGCTCTGTTTCTTTCTCGCCCTGGTTTACTCTCATATCGCTGCATCCTCACTATATTGTTATATATTCCTTGGAAATTATGACCAGGAAGCGGGGTAGGCCTCGCCATGGCTCGGCTTGGTACACTCACAAAGCGCAGCATCAAAGGAAGGAGAAGCTGGAGCAGGATCTGTTGTTGGCGACCTCCATCCTCCGAAAGAAGGCTCGAGCTGACCAATTGGCTCTGCATGCCATCATTGTTGAGACTGGTGTTGGTTGCAGCGGTGAGACCACGGCAATTCAGTCAGAAATCAGGTCGGAGGATAGTGTTGCGGATGCGTTCCCCACCTGTTATGTGGAAGAAATATCGTTCATGGATTTGGCGACCACCCCGGAACCCCAAGCCATGGAGACGAACCACCAGGATGAAAGCGGTCCTAAATTGGCACTGGAAGATGACATCCCTGGGTGCATTGTCAAGGAAATTTCGTGGTCGGGTGACTATAGCCCCACTAGCCATGCGAGGCAGGAAACGGTCGAGGAAGTAAATCGGGACAAAGACAGAGCCAAAGAGAATGTAGACGAGAACAGCCCTGCGAGGAAGGAGGAAGCAGTCGGTGCAGAACTGATGAAGATCGAAGCCGGTGGTGGAGCGACAGTGGAAATGAGGGACGTAATCCTCGACGACGCGGGTAATGGCTTGCATGGCTTGCATGGTAGTTTCCTCCGTGCAGAGCATCTGGCTCTGGTGTTCGAACTCCGAGGCCACATGGCAGACCTGGAGCATAGAGCCCTTCTCATGGGCCAGCGTCTGGACCTTCTCCTTGATGCGTACTCCAATGCTCCAGCAAAGAGGAAGTGCCCTCTCTATGCGCAGGCATTCACCATTCCAGCGGGGTCCATGTGGCAGACAAGCAAGGGTGACGGGTCACCGGGTATCTAGGTTTTCTATGTTATTTCGTTTCTTTGTTTTATCTTACTACCGTTACATGTTCACTTGGACTATAGCCATCTGTCCCGGTTTCCTCTGGGCAGGACAGAGGGCAAGACAGTTCTACAAACCATGCTAGTTTCCGGTAAAACGGCAACATTTTTGGTGACTTAGACCTATATCTCTGTAAATTTTGTCAAGGTTTTTTCGATAACTTAATATAGCAAGTTCTACCTTTTTTATTTAAAAAAAAAAGTATATTTAGTGGTGATTTCATAAAGATCTTTAACACATATATTAGGCCTTCTTAGTTATCATCAAATTTAAATAATTCAAAAAAGTTGATACAATACCAAAATATTTTTTTCTTCGTTTTATGTTAGATTTGAAAAATTAACAACCACTTACAACCATCATCTAGAAAAAAAAAAATGTTTTAGAACTTCAAGCTCTTTAATGAATTATGAAGTATTTAAAGTATAAGATCTGCATGTTTCGATATTTAATCTACTTATCTATTTTCTTAAGATTAATATAAATAACTAATATCATCAAAACCACTTTAATTGAAAATCCTTTTTTTCCCTTGGAAACAACTCCTCCAAGAACTCCTAGCCACATCCCCTCGTTCCAAGGATGGTACCCAATGTAAAGTGGGTGGCATAAACTGAGTGCACCTGACCTTGTGCGAATCAAATAGAGGACTTGCACAAAATACCAAATTAAAGTCAAAGTCCATGCAACAACGGCATTGTCTAATTGAGCTAACCCTCAAGGCTAATTGAAGGTCTTTTTTTATCTCTTATTATATTTAATAAAAAAAAATGTTTTCATGATTTTATAGATAATTTATTTTTATTTTAAATTAACCAAATCATACAATCATTAATTGAATCATTTAATAAAGTGTTTAATGATGGAATAATTTATAATAGTTTTCATGATTTTGTCATTTCAGAGAATTTGAGAGAAGAGTAAGTTCTCCTCGAGAGAAAAGTAATATTTAATTACCAATAACATAAACAAATGTTAAGTTACTCAATGCATAATGAGTAGATAGATGTTATTTATGAATCACAATTTAAAAAGGTTATCTAAATTCACACTAAATGTTTATTAATGACTAAAGAACATTCTAATTTATCATTATTATGCATGGTTAGAATGGGGATCCCTCATTTCATTAATAGGATATAATTGTCCTTCCAATATAACTACAAAAACTAAAATGTGGTCGTCTCATCAATGTATTTACAATTTGAGCAACAAAATAATTTATAACAGAAATATTTTACTTTTCAGAATGGAAGATACGAACATTTTGGGGAACGATTGAAAGATTAAACTTTCAATAATCATTTCATCCCAATTTTAGATAATAATATATGCATGTAAAATAAAGATGAGAAATAAACTTTGATTTATAACTAGGGTGAAGCCATATATCCGCTTTGAATCACTATGCTAGCACTGGAAGTCACCTCTGGATTGCGGTAGAGGTAAGCCCAATACCCATCAGTTTATATGTCACAATGAATAAATTTAAGGGTGGTCTAATGGACGCAACCTCGGGATTATGTCGCTTTAACTCAGAAAATTGGGTTGGTATGAATAAGCAGATGAGGTCTTGATCTAAATTCAATCAGTAAGTTGTAATAAAAGGTGAGTAGGGGGCAGAACTTGAGGAGAGTGAAGAGGTCTGTTATGGACATCCGGTCTACCAGCAGCCTAAGGAGGAAAAACTCAGAAGACAAGATCCTCTTGGTTCAGAGTTTTAAGGAACTAAATGAAATTATCATTGAACTGAAATCAAACATACATCACAATTCAATAAAAACAACCCGACTGGATCATCCATGCCCGATTCATTCAGCTTTGGAGGGAAATGACAACACAGAAACTGATTAAAACTGGTCACGATGTCACTGTGATCAAACCTACATTACAAAAACATAACTACCCTCGACTGGATACTCCATGCCCGAGTGTTCTAACACAGTTGTTTACATAGATATGAAAAGAATATGACTTACATTAAACATGAAGTCTCAAATATAGATACATAACCAAAAGAACCAGAGCTTCATTAAAACTTTACAATATGGGAGCCTAGTTCAACCATCGACCATAACAAAATATCAAAACTAAGTATTTATACTCAGAACAATTCACCACCATGAGAGATTTGACCTGGCTATTACATTCAAATATTTTCATCTATATCTTCTTCTATCAGTCTGCACTTGCATTCTTCTATCAAACGCGATCTCAGATCAGTATGGGCTTTGCAGGAGAATCCGCTGACAGGGGAACTTTGGGCTGACAGTCTGCTCCCATGGCTAGTTCTTTCATGCTTTCTATTTATGTGGTGAAACAAGGTTTCAACCATCTTCCCCATTTTCATTAACTACTTTTATCGGGATCAGGATGAGACCTGACACCCATGAATGCTCCAGGCGATGCCCATGACTCCTTCCAATTGATCTCAGCATCTTGAAACCACGCAGATCTTCTGTTGATACCAAGACGGGTGCTTTAGTCCCTTGGCGCAGCTCATATCCATCGCTCCACATGACCTCGGGCCATGACCTTATGCATATCCCATATGAAATTTTAGGATCTCGCATTTCGGGAGTCTTTACTCCCCTTGATTTCAAATATCCTGATGCTCGATCCTGTGAAATGACCAATCTAGATCGACGGCCAAATTTACTTTGGATTTGACGGCCACGATCATTTCCTTAAAAAATATTAGCCACCTGTCACTCAATCAGGTGCCTACCTTTCTTTTGGTCACGCTTTCCATATTCCCCGGGGCTATGATCGTGGGCCTAATTCCCAAGCATTTACGAATTTCGTGTTTCGCGAGTTCGCACTGTATTCCATGCTGAAATCTTTGAGTCGTGAAATTGCGATCACTCGGATCGAGTGACACGCACCTCTTTGCATCGGATGGCCCAGATCATATCGACATTTTGGGACCTCGGACCATCGACACTTCTCACCTCAGCCTTCCCGAAAATACTTTCTCTATGGATCTTGTGCCACATGTCCTTCTGAAATAGATGGCCCAGAGAATTTCGCGACTTCGCATTTTACGATTCCTCATGACTCTTCCCTTTGACTTCTCCATTCTGCGGGTAAACGAAATGTTATTCTTACGCAATGTGTCCTTCCTAGGATCAACGGCTAGGATTGGCCTCGCGATTTCATAACTTTATATGATGTTGTACTTCATGTAACTATGTGATCCTAATCGCCCAATGGTCATCGATCCAATCTGCCTGGTGGATCTCCGCCGTTGAAAGATGATCTTGCTTGCTCACTTGATTTGAGTCCATATCTGACCACTCTAAGTGTTGTGCTTCTGCTTATGGTTGTGGCCTCTGTAAACAAATATTTGGATGACTATTTGAGGGATAGGTAATGCAAGAGGCTCGGTGACAAAGACAAGGAGAGAGAAGTGATAGACCTCAGAGAAAATAGAAAGGCTTAGGTTCAACACCTCTTAGGCAGATAAAAGAAGAAAAATATAAACCGAAAGGAAAAACCTTATGATTGGGTCTGCAAAAGGAGGAGTTACAGGACAAAATACAGACTTAGGTAGAAACCACAAACCCTTAAGGTGTTTACAAGTTTATGTGATAACATTAGGCTCCATGGGGGATAGAGTCCTCCCTGCAAGGCTCTAATAACTCCTCCCGCAGCTTCAGTGCCTTAGTTTTGGGTTGTGGAGTCTTCTATTAAAAATAAAACAAAATAAACACAAAACATGAACGGTGTTTACAATGGTGGGATGCCGACTGCGGCTTTAAACAAAAAAAAAAATCAGGAAGTGCCCATTTACTGGGCCACCAAAAACTTCATCACCCTCCAAATTATGCAACCTGTAAGTATTATTTGAAAATTCCTCAACAATCTTGAAGGGTCCGACCCAAAGGGCTTCGATTTTACCATGCTTTCCCTTGTCTTTATTTGGTGCATCCCATTTGAGTACTAGATCTCCCAGATGAAAATCCTCTTTTCTTGCTTTTTTGTTGAAGGCTTGCTTGATCTTATGTTTACTTGCATGTGCTTTGTCCAGAAGTTGCTCCCTAGCCTGCTGCACTTCTACCAGTTGATGTATTCTCTTGATCATGTCATCGGGCTCTTCCTGGCAGTCTTGGAAGAACTTTGCCACCGGCAAGGCGAGCTAAGAAGGAAAAATTGCTCCAGTTCCATATACAATCTGGAAAGAGGAGATGTCGTCCAGGGACCTCTTTGTTGTCACCCTGACATCCCACAGAGGAAACTTGAGCTTTGAATCCCATGCTTTCTTGTTGTCTTCTAACAATCTTTTGATAATATTTATTAGACTTTTGTTAGAGGACTATGCTAATCCATTTCCTTGTGAATAGTAAGGGGTAGAGTGGATCAATGAAATTTTGAACTACTCACAAAATTTGGTCAGTGGTTCAGCCTTGAAGGATGCATCATTATCAATGATGATTTTGTTCAGACAACCAAACCTTACTATAATATCCTCCAGAAAACCAATGATCGCCTTATGAGAAGCACTCCTTGTGGGGATAGCTTCTATCCACTTGGTAAAATAATTTGTGGCAGTCGTGATCCATCTATGTTAACCGCTTGATGTGGGATGAATTTCCCCAATGAATTCTAGGCCCCATTGTTGGAAGGGCCCTGAAGCAACCACAAGCTTCAAAGGTAGGGACTTCAGCTGTTGCTTCCCAGCAAATTTTTGACATTTAATACAAGCTCTAATTTTCGCACAGACATCAGTGAACAGAGTAGGCCAAAAATACCCAACCCTGAGAATTTTGTAGGCCGTGGTTCTCCAGAAGTGATGTCCCCCACATAGGCTATCATGAAAATCAAACATAATCTTTTGGGCCTCTAGTGGGTCTAAACATATCAGAAGCATTCCCAGAGGGTCTTTCTAATACAAAACCTGCTCAATAAGGAAATATTTAATTTCTTTGAGCTTAAGAGCTCTTGCCTTTCTTTTTCCCATACCATTTGGAGGTCGCAACTCCTGCAGAAAAAATATAATGTCTTTGTACCAGGTACACTCTGCCAATGGAGGGATAACTTGTGGGCCTGTGTGAGACAATTCAGCCTGTTGATTTTTTGAGCAAGTGCTGCTAAAATTAACCCCCAAATCTTTGTAATTAGATTCAGCCAATAGCTTGTCTAAACCTTGGCCTTTAACCAATTTGGTGGGCTTTATTTCCAAATCGAATTCAAGGAGTTGGGAAATCCACTTGCTCCTCCTTCCATCTATGTCGAGCTGAATGAGAATTTCCTTCACAGAAGCTAAAGGAACATATGTAATAACCTTTGATTGAAACACATAGACTCTGAAGGCTTTGAGAGCCTTTACCAAAGTGTATGCTTGCTTCTCCATGATGTCATATTTTACATCAACGTCCCTTAGTTCCCAGCTGAAAAGGGAAATAGGTTGCTCTAGCCCCTCAGCATTCTTCTGCAACAAAACAGTCGCTAATGTATCAAACGAAGCAAATGAAAAAATGAGGAAATCCTTTGAGTAATCAGGACTGATAAGCACAGGTACTTCAGTCAAGGATTTCTTTATCTGATCAAAATAATTTTGAGACTCAATAGTCCACTTAACTTCATTTCCCTTCTTCAACATGGTTTTTATAAGCTTTACCAATTCAACAAAATTGGAAACAAACCTCCTCAAAAAAATAATCTTTCCCGGGAAAGACTGGACTTCTTTCCTGGACCTAGGGAGTGACAAGGTTTGGATCGCTTCCACCCTGCTGGGATCAATTCTTACTCCCTCAGAACATACTATATGCCCCAATAATTTTCCCTCTTTCATGGAAAATAATTATTTCTTGGGGTTTAAGGAGAGACCAAACTTCATGCATTTCAAGAAAACCCTTTTCAAATGCTCACAATGCTCTACATCAGAACTGGAGAAAATCGTGACATCATCCAGATAGATGACCACAAATTTGTCTTTTTCTCTGATGAAAGATATATCCATAGATCGTTGAAATCTTGCCCCTGTGTTCATCAACCCAAAGGGCATCTTGCCATACATGAATGTACCCCAAGGAGTGGTGAAGGTTGTCTTTTCTCTATCTTGAGGCAAGATAGAGATCTGATTGTAGCAAAAAAAACCATCTATCATGGACATCCTAGATGCACCAGTCACCCTCTGTTATATGTATTCCATCTTTGGCAAAGGGTAGTTGTCTTTCTTTGAGCTCATGTTCAGGTTTCTAAAATCGACACAGAGTCTGATTTCTCCACTTTTCTTTCTTACTGGGACCAAATTTTCCACCCACTCAGAATATCTCAATGGCATAATAATCTGAGCGTCCAAAATCTTCTTCACCTCTCTCTCCATGATAGGAAATAACATAGGATTTATTTGTCTTAACTTCTGCCTAAATGGTTTGGCTTCTTCCTTCAATGGAATCTTGTGCTCAATAATGTTGATGGCATATGTTCTAAGGTCCTCATAAGTCCAAGCAAACACATCAGCAAATTTATTTAATAGCTCAGCATACTCGGTCCTTTGCTCCCTCGACAAGATGTTTGACAACTTGAAAAAATTTGGATTCTCCTCTGTACCAATGCTGCACTCGGATATCTCAACATCCTCAATTGGCCTCTTAGCTTTTACTGCCACATCATTACTGTCAAATATCCTTTCCAAAGAGACCAGTCCCTTCGGAATGTGATTTCTAGGCAACTGCACAATATGATTATTAAAAAAATTCTTCAAAAATACATCAGCGTGAAGCTCATCTTTAGAATTAGGATCCTGATCTATATGTAATGCTGAAAATTCCTCAAAAATATCCAAGAACCTTTTGATATCAATATCATCCTCAATCACCTTTCAATGCTTGACATTGTCAGGTATAGAGGGCCTGTATTTTACTTCTATATCATACCTGAGCTTGGGTGACAAGGGGACTCTGAAATTACTTGCTGAGATAGCCAAAGAATCATCCACTGTATTCTCCTTTCTCGAGATGAATGAAATGTTGAAATCTAAGAAGAAACTGTCGATTAAATCCCACACTTCATTTTTGTAAGATCTAAGCCTTGGATGTTTAGCTTGATAAATATTTTTAATCTGATTAACAATCAATTCTACATCCCCTAACACAGATATTTCCTTGATCCCCATGTCTTTTGAAGCTCTTAAGCCCAAAAAAAGAGCTTCATACTCTGCCACATTATTGGTAGCTTCAAATTCCAGTTTGTAGGATAGAGATATGGTTTCTCAAGAAGGTGAAACAAATACCACTCCAGCACTAGCAACATCCTTAGAAGAGGCTGCATCAAAGAACATCTTAGAAACAAAAGTGGTGAGAGGAGAATCTTCATGAAAAGTAACGGACTGCTTTCTGAGTTCAAGGGGAGGCTCGGGAGTATCAGTGAGATGTAAAAAACTAGACCCCAAATCAGTGTCAAGTTCAAAGAGGATGATTGGTGGGGTTTTCTTCATCACTAATAATATATGACAGTTGGTCTTCCCTGTAAAGTCTTCTATTCTCCCCCCCAAACACAGGGATAGTGTCATATGTGAGGTCCATTTGCAAGGTCCCCCCAAGTCTTTTTATCCAAGATCTTGACAAAATCATGCCAAACTTGGGGGGAACATCAGCCACTACAATATCCATAACCACACTTTTCATGGGCAGATGAAACAAGGTCACAACTAGGTCTTTGATAACCCCAAGACATTGCACTTTCCTAGAGTCAAAGGAATACAAGTCATGGTAAGTTTTTGTGATTTCCAATCCCAGTTCTTCCATGACAATTTTGAGCATGAGATTATGAGATGCCCTTGAATCCATCAGACAATTATGTAGAACCTTATCATGTATATTCAGGGATTTATAGAAGGGAGGGGATGAATCATCTATGTCTTCTATCAGAGGTCCTATGATAACTATTGTCTTTTCATCTTGCAAATTGATTGAGTCTATGGGATGAATTGTGGGTTCAAGCATCAATAGCTTAGAGAGGCTCTTTTTGAAATCTTCATGCTTGGCCATCTTTGAAAAGGGTACAGGGATCCTAATCTTCTGAACCTCATGCTTAAAATTAAAAGGGGATGTAGGCTTTAGGATTTCTTTCACTTCTGGGACATGAGTTATGGCCACTTGAGAGGGGGTTCGGACTTTATTACCTTTGCTTCCATCTGCCACATCTTCAGCAAGCTTCTCTACTCTATTAGGTTGCTCAGTAAAAATAGGCTTTCCTTCTTTCTTCTTGGACCTGAGGTTATATCTGTTGGATCCGTGGTTGGCCTTTTCCCCTTTTCTCAGTTCATTCAACTGACTGTCCATGAGATATTCTTCATATGTATATTGATTCAAATGAGGAAAAGAGGAGGCATCTCCAAGACAGTGGATTTCGGGATCAAGGTCTTCACCCTCTCTTTCTTCGTCAACAACAAGATTATTTTGTAGAGGGGTCTGGATTTTCTGATCATCTCTATCTCTATTCCTCTGGTCTCTTTGGATAATATGAGGAGTATTGTTAGGCCTCCTATAGTTACCTATGTTATCAACATTTTGGGGATTCTTGTAATTCTGCTTTCCTTCTAATTCGATCTTTTCCATTCTAGCAGAAAGTGATTTTAGTAGCTTGGTCATTTCATATGTTTGAGGGGGGGCAACAAAGGAACTCGAAGTCAGGGTTTCATACCTACCTTTTCCCTTGTCTCTGTTACCTTTACCCCTAAGTTTCCCAGTTGCCAATATATTGGATTCTACTTCAAGGGTTGCATCTTGCATATGAGCCAAAGAGGTAGCTCTTCTTTCTCTCAACAGTAGGCAAAAGTCAGGGTGGAAAGAATTAGCATAAGTCATTTTGGCAAAGATTTATGTAGGCTTAACTTCGGCTGGAATCCTTTTATACATTTTATTAAATCTCTTCGAGAAGTCTGAAACAGATTCCCCCTCCTCTCTCTTAAGTGCCCCAAATTTTGTAATATAATAAAGGAGATATTTTTTATTCCCTCAATTCCTTAAGAATGCATCATCCAGAGCAGCAATCACGTCAATAGATCCAGGAGGCAAGTCCTTAAACCATTCCCTAGAATCACCATCGAGGCTCTGTACAAAAACTCCCATCCACATATCTTCATTCTCGATGGCTTGAATCTCTGTGAATATATAAAAGGATGAAAGGTGCTCTTATGTCATCGTGTCTCCCTCCCCTATGAACTGGGGCATATACTTAAGGTATTCTATGGATGGGAGAGAATTCATAGGCTGAGGTAAGACCAGAGGGGCATATCTAGCAGCCAATATCTTAGTCATCATGTTCCTAGGAGGATTAGCACCTGCCATTTGGACGTGAACTTGAGGAGAAACAAGAGGAGATGGAGTCTGGACAGGTGATATAGGAACTGAATTCCTGGGAGAAGAAGGAAACAGCTGAGTGTTTGGGAAAAAGGTTGCAGAGCTGGGAGGAACAGAGGCTTCTCCTTCAGCAACTTTAACAAGGGAAGGGATAGTAAACCTAGAGTGGGAAAATCTCCTAAGGTCATGGGTCTAAGCTAAGGTACAACTTCAGGGGAAATAGGAGTCACAAATCTTTCTCCTTCCAATCCAAAAGCAGGAGGAGAAAACTCAACACGAACACTCCCAAAATTTAAACTTCGGGAAACTCCAACATACGGTATAACAGGGAAACGAGAAGCAGATATTGGAGTTTCTACAAGAGGATAGTGAAAATCATCAAAAATACCTGGTTCAATAGTAGTATTACTTTCTCGAAGGGCCTTTCCCTTTCTGATAATTTTTGCTAGGTCAGCTTCAGGTGTTGCTAAAGGCATCTTTGGAGTAGACCTCGTGTGTTTTCCTCTAGAAGCCACAGCTAAAACAATGGAGTCGCCAATGGATTCACATCAATGGAGTCGCCAGGTGCACAGTTACAATCTCTGATGTACTAAGATTTGATGCACCTTCAGAACTAGTAAGATTTGTCGTTCAATCCCAGGGAAAATATTCAATTCGTCCCCGTCAACGGCGCCAGAAATGTTAGCACTAGAAATCACCTATGGATTGTGGCAGAGGTAAGACCAGTACCCATCATCTTATATGTCACAATGAATAAATTTAAGGGTGGTCTAATGGACGCAGCCTCAGGATTATGTCGCTTTAACTTAGAAAATTGGGCCGGTATGCATAAGCAGATGAGGTCTTGATCTAAATTCAGTCAGTAAGTTGTAATAAAAGGTGAGTAGGGGGAATAACTTGAGGAGAGTGAAGAGTTCTGCTATGGACATTCAGTCTACCAATAGCCTAAAGAGGAAAAACTTATAAGACAAGATCCTCTTGGTTCAAAGTTTTAAGGAACTGAATGAAATTATCACTGAACTGAAATCAAACATACATCACAATTCAATAACAACAGCTCGACTGGATCATCCATGCCCAATTCATTCAGCGTTGGAGGGAAAAGACAACACAGAAACTGATTAAAACTAGTCACGATGTCACTGTGATTAAACCTACATCACAAAAGCATAACTACCCTCGACTGGATACTCCATGCCCGAGTGTTCTAACATAGTTGTTTATAGATATATGAAAAGAGGTTGACTTACATTAAATAATAATTCTCAAATACAGATACATAACCAGAAGAACCAGAGCTTCATTAAAACTTTACAATACGGGAGCCTAGCTCAACGATCGACCATAACAAAATATCAAAATTAAGTATTTATACTCAAAATAATTCGCCACCATGAGATATGTGACCCGACTATTACATTCAAATCTTTTCTTCTGTATCTTCTTCTGTCAGTCTACACTTGCATTCTTCTGTCAAACACGATCTCAAATCAGTATGGGCTTTACAGGATAATCCGCTGATAGGGGAACTTTGGGTTGACAGTCTGCTCCCACGACCAGTTCTTCCATGCTTTCTATTTATGTGGTGAAAAGAGGTTTCAACCATCTTCCCCATTTTCATTAACTACTTTTATCGGGATCAGGGCGAGTCATGACACCCATGAATGTTCCAGGCGGTGCCCACGACTCCTTCCAATTGATCTCGTCATCTTGAAACCACGCAAATATTCTGTTGATACCAAGACGATCACTTTCGGCGCTTGGTGCAGCTCATATCCATCGCTCCATGCGACCTCGGGCCATGACCTTACGCATATCCCATATGAAATTTCAGGATCTCGCATTTCGGGAGTCTTTACTCCCCTTGATTTCAAATATCCCGATGCTCGATCACGTGAAACGACCCATCTAGATCGACGATCGGATTTACTTTGGATTTGACAGCCACGATCATTTCCTTAAACAATTTTATCCGCCTCTCGTGCTTTCCATATGCCCCTGGGCTATGATTGTGGGCCTAATTCCCAGGCGTTTCGGGATTTCGAGTTTCGCGAGTTCGGACTGTATTCCATGCTGAAATATCTAAGTCGCGAAATCGCGATCACTCAGATCAGGTGACATGCATCTCTTTGCATCGGAAGGCCCAGATCATATCAACATTTCGAGACCTCAGACCATCGGCACTTCTCACCTTAGCCTTCCCAAAAATACTTTCTTCGCAGATCCTGCACCACGTGTCCTTCTGAAATAGATGGCCTAGATCATTTCGTGACTTCGCGTTTCGTGAGTCCTCATGACTCTTGTTTTGAATTTTCCATTCTGTAGGTCAGTGAAATGCTATTCTTATGCAATGTGTCCTTCCCAGGATCAATGACTAGGATTGTCCTCGCGATTTCAGAACTCTATCTGACGTTATACTTCGTGTAACTCTGTGATCCCGATCGCTTGATGGTCGTTGATCCGATCTGCCTGGTGGATCTCTGTCATTGAAATATGATCTTGCTCGCTTGCTTGATTTGAGTCCATATCATACCTCTCTAAGTGTTGTGCTCGTGCTTATGGTTGTGGCCTCTGTAAACAAATATTTGGATGACTGGTTGAGGGCTAGGGAATGCAAGAGGATCAGTGACAGAGACAAGGAGAGAGAAGTGATTGACCTCAGAGAAAATAGAAAGGCTTAGGGCCGACACCTCTCAGGAAGACAAAAGAAGAAAACTATAAGCCGAAAGGAAAAACCTTACGATTGGGTCTGCAAAAGGAGGAGAGACAGGAAAAAATACAGACTTAGGTAGAAACCACAAACCATTAAGGTTTTGACAAGTTTATTTGATAACACACTAATATGGGGTTATATTAGAGATCACTAACATGTTTAATTAACATATTGTATATTTTTAGACAATAAAGAATTAATCTTGAAAAATAGTTGAACGTTATATGTCATTACATGATTACAAGTTTTTGCAATCACAATCAAAATTAAACTACTTTTCGTAACTAGAGTTAAACTATATGATGTTTTTAACAAGTGCAATATTACATCACATGATTGATACATATCATATTCCATATAAAAATAGAGAAATCATTAATAATGGTAATCATTCTTAATGTTAATCATTAACATAGCCACGATACATTTTATAAATCAAACAACTTCAACCAACCATTGAATCAATAGCAGTAATAATTATGTAATGTGCAATACAAGAAGAACAATAATGGAATAAAAAAACATCAACCAACCATATACATGATATGAAATTGCACAATATACATGAACAATAACATAAAAAAACTATAGGATTCTCGACACAATGTGACAAGGCAACGTTGTAGTGGAGTGATTGGCATGCAAGATGGGAGCATAAATCGTGAGTGTTGGTTGAGCGAGTGAGGCATGTGGTAGAGATGGAATTGCAAGTTTGGATGTTTCAAGACATTAAAAGAGCCATTAAATATTGCATGCATGCTTGGGGACTTAGAAATATTCCAATAGAAAAGAAGTTGGGCTCGATGGCCACTAGGGTGGATACATGGAAATTTTCTAGCACCTATGTCTCATCATCATGTGTACTAGTTCATCATTCCTCAATCCTCACCCTTTAAAATGCCACAAGGATACTAATAATATGATTGAACAATAATGTTTATACTGGGGAAGACCTATAGATATCCTCGCAATCTCATGGTCCTACATGATCATTGTGGTTTGAACTCGCTATATTGTGTAGCGAATAATCAAAGTACACATACGAATAGTGACATGATGACAATATTTGATATCTAGTCACATCTAGTGCATACCAAGCCTCCACTACCAAGCTGATTTATTGGCCTTGATCATCTCCACATCAACATAGCAAGGAGACCACTCATCACCATGCGAGTCGATATCTATAAAACATTAGAAAACAATTAGACAATATAAATAATATTATCACCAATAACGTGTGCATTAAATGTGACAAGGAATTATGCAACTAGAGTAATCAAAACATCATGATAATATCACTCCTCTTATATGATAGCTCAGTTGTAGTAAATCAGATATTATGACACCCCCACCTATCCATCCATGTATAAGGATACTGCACAAGGCTGAGGATATGATCATCCTCATTACCTAACATATGAATGATATGTTCACCCACATCCCTACATTGGAACTTCAATTGACCCCTCTTGGTAAACATTTGGACCCACAAGTACATATGCACTTCAATCATCTATCTAGGAGGGTGGTATTCAAATGGTACCCAAGTAATTGGAAACCTCTAAAAAAAATAAACGAAATAATCTGAAGCAAAGGGGAAGACATGTTTTCTATCCAGCATGCTACAACATCTATCCAAAGCAATATGAAACTATCATAATAGAGTAGAGTATTGCCTAATCAATTTGGGTCATTGAATAAGTTTATCCATGTAATGCATCATAGGGAAACTAATGTGTTTCCCATAAGTAGTATTGTGTACTAATGTAGTAATTAAAATGAACAAGCACCTTACCTCCTCATTTCTAAAAGAATGGAAGCACATATTCCCACACTAACTTGGAGCTCACTAGGCCAAATAATTTCTAGATTGACATCCCATTGGATGTATGCCAAATAGTCCTCTCCTACAACTCTAAGAGACACATTGTGAAAATGGGGAACATTCTTCCCCCCCTCCCCCACAGCTAGAAAATATGATGATTAAATACATGTGCTCTTGTGTGGATTGTTACCACGTGTAGGAACCAACCCTAAACACATGTTTGTCGTGATCCAAATAATGGATCAATTGGCACAAGAACTTAGTGTTCCCATTAAGGGATTTATCCTCTTCATAAAACTTGAGGAGGTCGATATTCCTCAAAGGAGTTGATTCTCAATAGTTTCCAAATGCGGAAACATATCTCTCTCCCTCTCATAGGCCTCCCAAAGACACACAAAGTTATATGCATCAACCTACTCCTTCTATCCTTGTATTAATTGACATACTAACCTCATTAGGGAAACACAGATATAAAAGATACAATATACACTAAATTAACAATCCAAATATTCATTCAATATTGAATTGTAAATCTGGTGCACTAGAAATTGGTAAAAAACTCAATTCATATATTTTGTTTTAGTGCACCATCTTTAGTGTGCTTGTTTTTTTATAGTGCATCAACCTTGGTGTTATCAATGGGCACACGTATGGTGGTGCATTTGTAACACACATTAGCATCGAGATGATATGTTTTCTACACCACATGAGTGCATAGTGTAAGTGAGATGCATGCCTCTGACAATTCGACATGCTAACAATCCTTAATAGTATTTTTTACAATGCATTGAGTAATCCATAAATCCATTGATGCATAGTATCAAGTCAAAACACATGTTAGTGTGTATCACTTTCATGCACAGATTGGTGGGTAAAGTCACCAAATTTGGTGTGCATGGAAGGACCAACAACACCAAACAGAGTCACTACAAGGCATGTCAATTCACCATGAATGGAAGGCACATACAATATACCAATTCCATGCATCAATGTGAATAGCTAGCACCGTCATTTGTGTGCTAAGACATCCACCAATTCATCGTTATGCACATTAAAATGCACTACACAAAAAAATCATTGTGGTATGTTGCATTTTACAAAAAACATTGGCACCTTTATTCCAACCACACTCACCGCTTGCACAAGGTACATGTGTTTTGTGTTAATTGTTGTCCTTGCATGGATAGGCAGCATTGAACATGTTACATCAATACATTCAATAGTACACTAAAGAACATAATAAATATGTGCACTAAAAGTTTCAAATCCTTGGTGTGCTTGAGATGGTTAGGAGTACTAAGGCATGTCATATTTTCTAGGCCACATCAATGCACTATGAAACCAAGGCACATGTGCCCAGCAATTCAATGTGTTATTGATTTCTTGTAGCACTGTTGACGGTGTGTTGAATCATATAGAAATGTGTAGATGCATGCAAGAAAGTGAAATTGCAACATAATAACAAATTTTTCTATGTATCACTTCCATGCACACCTTAGTGCATATAGCATAGCATAAACGATGTGATTACATGGATAGGATGCATCGGTAATGGTGTGACATAACACATTGTAGTGCACCAAGGAACATAGTAAATACACATTGTGTTTTTTCAAATCCTTCAAGCACTTAATATGGTTATGAGCATCACAGACAGTGTGACTTTTAAATGCACACATGTGGATGCACAAGAAAAACACAGGGCGTATTGACGACGATATTTTTAAAATATAAAAAAAGTGAAACTAACTAATAAAATGGAAATTTAAAAGTGAAAATGTAAATTAAGGGTAAGTAAAGAAATTACCTAGTCTCGTCTCTACTGCGAAGGCATCGTTGCCACATAAATCACAAACTAAATCTAAGGGGGTTGGGAAATACAAAAAAGAAATGAAATCTCATGTGGATGAATATTGCAAACGAAATCCAACAATTCAAAACCAAGCGACAATAGGGCATTCTTAGCAGGACAAAGAACATCAGTTCTTTAAGGTATTGGAAGCATTGGTGGATGGTAAAAATGAGAAATCAATTGGGTAATATTTTTAATTAAACCATATCATAGTGAACCTTATATCCAATTGCACCAAAATAGTTATAGGATTAGTGTGGACTATCAAACTATTTAAAAAATAATAATGATTTTTACAAAATTTTAGCATGGGGGAACTTTTTGAATTGTTATGGGGTTTAATGTGGTGAAACATAATGTCATTAATTTGAAGGAGAGAAGTTTAATAGGTAAATTCACAAACCTCTGGCCTAGTCCTAAAATTGTTCAAGAATGGGTTTCCAAGAATTGGGTTGTTTCAAATCTTGTTCATTTGAGTTACTATGGGAATGGATTTTATGTGTTTTTATTTGGAAATATAGAAGAAAGGGATTTAATCTTCAGATTGGGCCTTTATTTCATGGGTTCTAGGGGAATGTTCATTTCCCACTGGACTCTCGACTTTAATCCCAAAATGGAAATTTCCTTCGCCCTTGTATGGATTCAACTACCACACATTCCCTTCATTTTCTAGAAAGATAATTCTCTTAAAGTCATTGGAGACAAGGTGGGTTGTTATATCACCCATTATGAGCCAATGAATAATATCTTCACATGTTCCAAAATATGTGTGGAAATGGACTTTGAAAATGGATGGCTAGAGATGATTATGCTCAATTTGGAGGGTTGGAGTCACCTTCAAGCCCTTGATTATGAACATGTTCCTTTTAAATGTAACTATTTCCATGTTTATGGGAACTTTTCTATAAGCTTCCAAAAATCTCAAGATGCCCAGCCTTCATCTAAGCCAACTTCTCATAAAAATGTTGAGCAAGATTTTCAACAAGCTACACGAAGGCATAAGAAACAATGGCGTAGGGGGATCTCCCATGAAACAGGCCATGGTCACATATCTCTAATAACAAGTTTTAATTTATGGAATCCCAGGAAGAGGAGATGGAAGATTCGGTTGAGGATGATCCTCAGCGGATCAACTCATAGCGCAATCTCAGGCCCTTAAAAAAAGAACAAAAGAAGTCAATAAATTTAGTTTCCAATATTGTAGACAAGCCCTCATCTTGGGTTTGTGAAACTACATCGACAAAGAAATTAGATATAACACCAAAGGCCATGACATCACCCATCAAGTATGGGACTCCAATATGGGTCTCGGCAACTCCCCGTGCTCCTATTGGGGAGGAGGTTGATGATGAAAGGGAGGTTGAGGAAAATTCTAATTCTCCTTCTTTTGTGGATGTCCTAAAAAAGGATTTGCACCATTGTACTCCATTAACTAGAGGAAGGAAGTCAAATAAAAATCATGAAGAGAAAGAAGGAGAGTCAAGTATCTTGTCAGGTTATCGACAATCCCTGACTGATTTTCTACTCCAGTAGGGGCAAGTTCTGCATTGTAGTTAATTATGTGTTGTTTTTGCATTATCCTTTGTAATCAGTTTGTAAGAATTTATTATTGCAAACAAGAAGTGGTAAATTCTTGGAATCCTCCATTGGGAAGTCTTATCTTTTATATAGGTGTTACCTTTGAAATATGCTATGTTTTGAAAAAGGATAAAAATTCAGGGATTGTAGTGGTTGCTAGCTTCAACGCAACACTTCCTTTTTTATATATAATACAATTTCGGTTTAAAATATATATATATATATATATATATATATATATATATATATATGCAACAATTCCTTTCAAATAGTTGAGAAGTAGGATGAGGGGTTTGTTACTTCAAACAATTACATCTTCATAGGAGTTTTGAATTAGTTCTCTCAAAGATGCAGCTAATGGGCAATTTGCATCCCTGTTTCTAACCAAATAACAACTTTTGACCTTTTAAATGACCATGAGCCTGAGTCTGATCATAAACCTTTAACCCTAACTCTAAAATTTTCCATGCATAGGAGTACCATTGAAGAGAATTATGATAATCAAAGAAATTTGCGCTTTGACAAAAGTAAAGTCGACATTTTCTTAAAGGATTTAAATAGTAAATTAAA
>ML805986.1:26881-36945 GCA_009831015.1 Picea engelmannii | reverse complement strand
GAGTTTTGATTCCTTCCTTGTTTTTCTATGCGGGGCATTTGGCTTGCTCATAATTTAGAGCTACTTGAACATTAAAAATGCCTATTTTTTAGGTCTTTGCACAAGTTTGTGCTACTTTTCAACATCACAAAATGGTATCAAAAGATAAACTGCAAAGACAATTGGGAGAGATCATGATTAAAAGGTATATTCCATGGTATTTCTTTGATGGGGCTTGTCAAGGCCTAGAGATGTTCAACAACACTGGTGTTAAAAAAATTTATCTGACAACCACTACTTAAGATTTAAAGATGGTTTTGGAAGTGGTACAAATAATTATGTCGAGATGATGGCCTTAAGGACTCTACTTAAATTGGATTTTGATAAGGGGGTCGAGAACCTTTAGGTCATTGGGGATTCTTTATTCATTACAAAATTGTGAAAGGATGAATAAGCCATCCATGATGTAGCTTTACAATCTCTAGGGATCCAACTTAAGGAGGTTTCTTAGTTTTTCAATCAGATCAATTTTACACATGTTTTATGGGAACTGGACACTAAAGCATACTCATTATCAAAGGATGGACAACATCTCTTGGTAGGAATCATAATCTTGGAGGAGCTCTTAAATGGGACCTTGATTACACCAAGGCTTTCCATTCAGACATTTATGTATTTTTGTACTTTGAGAGTCTTTTCGTAAAGTTATGTAATACTTGATGTCGATTTGTATTAGCAATTGCTATGGTTTCTTGTTGAAAAGACGTTATATTTTGTGGATAATTTTGTCCTAATCACCTATATGACAGAATTTTGGGAGAACTTGAGTCTAGAAATTATATATTACAAGCATTTTTAGGATTTTTTGGTTAGGAGTTGGTGGGCATTATTTTGTTCTTTCCTAGAATTTCAGTCACTCCTTACTATATGTAAAGTGCCTTATGCACATAAAGAGTGTGTTTTTCATTCTATCTTTGGGAGAAAAAAAATTAACACTAAACTTATAATTCATGATATTAAATTAGTATAAGGTTAAGTGTTTTTAATGTAATTTGTATTGAAGGTTATTTGGTCAACAACTTTTGGAGGTGGAGTTAGAATGGTTTTCATAGAACCTAGAATATTAACTTAGAGATGTGAATTCTATAAAATAATAGTGATGGAGTGATAATTGAAATAATACTAGCATAATTATAAAACTTTTGATATTAAATTAAAGTTGTATAATTATATTAATATTGTATATATGTATATAGAATTGTACATATTATAAATATAAATGGAAGTGGGTTCTTTTTGGGTAAGAGGTTAGATTGTAATAGGCATAATATTTGGTTTCATGTACGGGAAGAAAGCTAAATGATACTAAAAGCACATGACTTCACTGGAGGTAGCCTTGGTGATGAACACAAGGAACATTGGCTTTCTTGGGGATACTATTTAGGTTGAAACCACTTTTTTGGTCTTGGAGTAAGACCTAAAACTGTTTCCAATTGGCTAAGATTTTGACTTCCTTAGACGTAAGGAAACAGGTTAGCCGCCCAAGACCCAAACGTATTTGTCAAAGTGAAATTTTGGCCCCTTATGGATCACCAATCGATCATTTTAGGTGGCATTATTTTCCTTAAATAACGGTGATGAGTTAATTCACATGTACAAATAATAGTAAGTGATAATTGTCTTCACTATCAATTGACCACTAAATTATGATAGGTTTTACCACGTTTAAAAATAAATAAAATCAAAGTATTAATTTAAATCATTATTCAAATATTGTTGTATGCACGTGAATCATGAGGGAATTATTTGGTCAATGAATGCTTCTCAGTTGGGTTATATAAAAAGAAGGCATTGTCTAAACGTTCTATGTTTTGGCACCATTTTCGTCGGAATTCAACGACATAAATGAGGACAAGACCGCAATTTTTTTTATGTTTATATTACATTTCTTAAATCATAAATGGATTTAGCTTGCCAAAAATCCCCTGGGGCACTCGAATTACATAGATTTAGCCACTCAAATCTATAGATCCAACAATTTCTTGTCAGATTTCGGAAAAAAAAGTAAACAAAAAATATCCTCGGAAAAGGGCCAAAACGTAGAACGTTTAGACTACATCTAAAAAGAATGGCATGTATTTATAGTGTGTATTAATTTTAATTTTATTGAGAAGATCAATAAATGGTGTGCTTGTTGTTATAATATTGTGCTCATTTAACCATAGACAATGCTACACCATTGTCACCCAACCATAGGCACAAAGCCACCCCTAAGCACCTTAACATTTGACAGAAAGAATGATTCTGGGAAGCCTCACTAGAACCAATAGATAACCAAGAGAGAGAGAGAGAGAGCACATTTCTCCTAAGGTAGTGCACCAAGCAGAAAGTCCCAAACCACAAACCAATACTAGTACCCAGCTGCAGTTGATGCAGCTGCACTCTTCCTCTAGACTTGTGTACCACTTTCTTGAGTGTGTGTGTGTTACCAAATTAGCTCAGGCGCCTTCTATTTATACTAATCTGGCCAGGTGAACAGGTGTCTCTTCAAGCAGGGCCAACCTGTCCTTTTCTGCATATAATAATTCAATATTACTTATTTTGCTGAGTCGACTTGTCTTATAGGGTTGTCACACATCTGCTTAAGTTTTCTCTTGCTTCTGGAATATTCTAATCTAGTCAAAGGTTTATCCATGGAGGTTAATACCTCCCACAGCTACCAAAAAATCAATACTCCCTCTTAGCTAGGGAGGTATTTAACCATGATATTCCCTTCTAGTCTTCATATCCTTGCTCGCTATGCCATGATCCTCTCGTCATGGTTACGCAGACCATGTTATCGGCAGCATCATTACCTCACACATGGCTACACCCATGTGGACTTGTCAATCTCTTCTAGAGGCCACAACCCACTAGATAACATTAGAGATACACCTCGTAGTGTGTGTCACCATCATCGTCATGGGATACACCCGCATGACGTGCTCACCCATGTTGTGAGTATCATCATTACTATCATCATTATCCATCCATCTCACATGGAATAATACCTACATGGTCTTGCAGACCGGTAGCATCACCAAAGCTACACATGCTATCTCATGATCACCCAGATCATATTACGAGCAACATCATCGCAACCATACAAGTTCTTGACTACGCCACTAGCATACCAAAATGTCTCACTAGTGTAGCAACAACTCGGCATACCAGACCATCTAACTGGAGTAGCCTATAGCTCTTCATAAAGCCTACAACTTGGCATGAAGCCTACAACTCGGCACAAGGCCTACAAATCGGCATGAAGCCTACAACTCGGCACAAGGCCTACAACTCAGCACAAAGGCCTACAACTCAGCACAAAGGCCTATAAGTTGACACAAAGGCCTACTACTCGGCGCAAATTCCTACAATTTGGCATAAAGGCCTACAACTCGGCATGAATCCTATAACTCAACACAAAATCCTACAACTTAGCACAAGGCCTATAACTCAGCACAGGGCCTACAACTCAACACAAAGGCCTACAACTCCCTTTAACTAAGATAATCCTCAAACCACGCTTATGTTTGCAACATGCCCCTATGCATCTTGCAAAGTGTCACAAAACCTTGCTTCTTACTAATCTCTGACTCCCTTTGAAGTTTGACTCTCTCTGAGTCCTTTCAAGTCTTGCTTTTTTGTGGTAACCTTCCTAGAATACATAGGATCACCTGCCCAAAACAGAAACAAAAAGAGCAAAATTATTTCCAATATAACAGCATTTTATATAAGAATATATTGATTTCATGGTAATTCATTATAGCATTACCAAGGTGTCCTGCCTGAGAACAGGAACAAGAAATATCTCCTAGAGTAGATGTTAGTTCATATTACAAATGAGTACAATAAGCATTTATATTAACAATACATGCTATTAAGTATTCATTTGTTCCTAGTATCTAAAGGATTGTAATACTCACTTAAGCAGCAATAATAAAAATACAAAACCTGATATGCAAACATGGAGTCTGGATATTGTTCCATTTGAGTTGTTGTTCTTCTAAGACAAGTATTCTTTCCAACCTAGAGAATGTGTTGTTCCTCTGAATGTATTAGATCTGACATCTTTCTAGCTCTACGATTGCTTCTTGGACAAAGATCCCTTTTGTTTCCAGAGATTCAAATCTATAGTAGTTTCCTTTTATTGTTTCTCCTACTCCATGTTCATGTGCTTGGAAGCTCCAAAAAACAAACTCTTCATCCTTTGACACCTACTCTTTAGTTTGTGGTTCCATAATTTTGCCCTTTGTTCTTTGCAAGGATGATGGCAATCCTTGTCTTCCATGCTCTTCTAAGAAACCATGCTTTTGTTGCACCACTCTGATTTTATGGAGGAAGTCACGACTATATTTGACTTTGACCTTGATGAGTCTTTTGACTTTAACCAGTCAAACCTTGACTTTGACCAGTCAAACCTTGACTTTGACCAGTCAAATCTTGACTTTGACCAGTCAATATTTGACTTTGAACAAAAAAAATTAACTTTGACGGTTTTTTATGGCTCAGGGAACTAGGAGATACGTTGGGTTAGGGCGCACTAGGATAACCAAAAATTAGTCCCAATACTTCACAGAAACTTTCACTGCAACTAGCATTGCAACTGGTGTTGCAACTAGAACTGTAATTGGCACTGCAACTAGCACAAAGGAACTGACACTACAACTGTAATTGTGCTACAACAAGCTTGACATATATTTATGGATCTACCTTCCATTGGTTAGATTGTTTCGAAGGTGGTGGGGGCCCATAACCTATTAGAGTATTGTGCTCGTTTAACCATAGACAATGCTACACCATTGTCACCCAACTATAGGCACGCCACCCCCGAACACCTCAACCTTTGATAGAAAGAATGATTATAGGAAGCCTCACTAGAACCAATAGATAACCAAGATAGAGAAATCACCTTTCTCCTAAGGTAGCGCACCAAGCAAAAAGTCCCAAATCACAGACCAAGACCAGTACCCAGTCGCAGTCGTTGCAGTTGCACTCTTCCTCTAGAATTGCGTACCACTTTCTTGAGTGTGAGTGTGTTACCAAATGAGCTCGAGTGCCTTTTATTTATACTAATCTGGCCAGGTGAACATGTCTCTCTTCAAGAAGGGCTGACCTGTTCTTTTATGCATATAATACTTCAATATTACTTATTCTACTGGGCCGACTTGTCTTCCAAGGTTTTCACACATCTGTTTAGTTTTCTCTTGCTTCCGGAATATTTTATTCTAGTCAAAGGTCTATCCATGGATGTTAATACCTCCCGCAGCTACCAAAACATCAACACTTGGAACAATCAATGCACGTGAGAAAGGGAAAAGGTGGGTAATAAATATGATGATGAAGAAAATATGTGTTGCATTCATAGAGTGCATTCTAATTTGTGACCATTTATATGATCAACTTTGCTACATCTTAAGCATAGAATGTATTATGATGTGTGATTATTGATATAATTGTTTTTGTTATTTTTTGAATAAGTTAAAAAGTGGGTAAATTTTATTATAGTGTACTTTTTTGGGGTTACATTTTTTCGATCATTTTTATTTAAAATTCGATTAAAATTTAGAGGAATTGTTGGAATTATAGATATTAATTGTTGAGATTGCACAATCTGGGTGCAATAGGGGTTTTTTAGGGGGGTCTATTTATTCATTCAAAATGTAATTTCAACAATGAAAAATTGCAGTTTGACCAATAATTATATAGCTAGATTATGGTTATCATTGCCATAAAAAGTCCAAATCGTATAACGTCTAGACTTCTTCTTATATTATTATTTTTCAAAATGGGTAGGAATTTTGTTGGAAGTTATAATTCTAATTGATTAATCATAATTTTGACCATGAAGCTTTTCACTTAAGAGATTTAGTTTATTTTAAAAAGACCCAAATCGTCAAAATTTCAAAAAAATGAGCAAATTAGGGTGAAACTTTCCTTTGTCGAAAATAAAAAAAAAAATCTCAAATTGATTATGGTCGAAATACCTAATTTTCATCAACTTGGAGATAATATTGATATATGAAAGGTCATAATGAGCATATATAAATAGGCTAGCATTATATATATATATATATATATATAATCACAAAAATAAACAATTATCAATGAAAGACAAAGGTATGTAGCATGTAGGTTCAATTTTGACATGATGAAAACAAGACATTATGTTATGTGTTGTGGTGAACACAATGAATTAAAAATATTTGAATAGGACACTCTAATAATATTATAAAGTAGTGGAGATAGATCAGAGCAAACATGTGCATTTAAATGGATATAAAGTGAATAGTAATGGGCCAAATGACATAGTTTCTCCATACGTACAAAACTTAGTCTATCAAAAAAAATATTCATTTTATTTTTGCACCATTGCCAATGCCTTTTGTGGAACTTCAAAGATGTATTGTTCATGTTAACTATGTTAATGAAAGAATTGGAGGTTTTTTTATGATGGAGGTGGTTATGGTGATGGTGTGAAGGGTAGGAAGTGGTGGTGGTTACAATCAAAATGCAAGGTATGGAAATGGTGGTGGATAGATTAAGAATGAAGGGTATGAAAGTGGTGGTGGCTAGATTCAACATGATGGGTATGGTAGCAATACTAGCTACAATCAAAGTTAGAGCCATGGTGATGGATTGTATTGTGTGCATGACAAAATATTTAAATTCTTGAACAAAAATTCAGCCACTCAACTTATTCCATGAAAATATCCTTACCTAGGGTTCCTTTTGTCGCAACCTAATTAGATCCTACCATACAGATCTCGTTCTATAACAAAACTATGCATAAGCATCCCAAATCCCAATTGAAGCTTGAGACAAAAGCACTTCTTTTGTAGTTGTATGTGACAAGGCTTGAAAATTTCAACAAAAGGTAATAAACGCTCTATATGTATTCATCTTCCCTTTCCTTTGAATTAATTCCTTGTAATTAGTAAGTACGTGAATCCTCTCTAAATTTATGTTGCAAATTTTAACATTTTACAAATGATTTCTTGAGTAGAGAAGATTATAGATTCACATTAGGTGGAGAGTTAGATAAACAACCTCGATCTCACCCATACCAAATTATAAATTGCACCTCACTTCTCTATATTCTATTAAATCTATTTATATTGGTTACAACATACACATTGTAACCCAAAGCACTGCTTGACATCCACGTCATATTCTCATCATGTGAAGGGGTTTAATTGTTGAGCATGTTTCCATTTCCCATGATATTGAAGTATTGGTTGTATTATAGGCACTGGATCAACACAAATACATCATACAATGTGTCCCCCTACACCCACTCATCAATTGAAAAATGCAATACAATATATAATTGCAAGAATTTTCTTTGAATATTATTGAAACAAGGAAAAATATAGTGAATAATATAATTATAAGATGTTTAGAGCTTATTGTTGAGGGGGTTGGATCCCCAAATCTCAATAGTAGGGATCAAACCCAAGGAAGAGGCCCAATTAGACTCTTCCTTGTTGAGTGGAATGATCATCTAGGTTATGGTTCAACAATTGTTTGATGGGATTTAAATGAAAGGTTTCTTTTTTCTCTAAGTATTTATGTTTTTATATCTTTTCTATTAAATGGTGAATACAAAAGGGAAATCTGACTTGAGTGAATAAAAAAAAGTCTATTTCTAAGAGGCAACTCTTGGAAAAAGTAGATGGAAGATAACTCTATGATTTCACTCTCCTAAGAGGTAACTCTATAGGAAAGTTTATCCCTGTACGTGAATATTTCAGGAAAACGAATTAAACAGTTACAAAAAGAAACCTACAGGAAAATTGCGAGAAGGATCCCATTTCATTCATACCTAACTACAAAAATAATTCTACATCAAATTAATGAAGTAAATAACACATAATTGATTACAGAACATGAAATGAGATTTAAAACATAACCATATAACACAGTGAAAATATTTGTTGAAGATCTGGAAGCAAGTATATAACTGAAAGCATATGATAACTTAAATATAATCATAAATTCTTATTAGACATATGTGGAATCATTCAATAGCATAATAACCCGCTAATAAAATCGATGCATGATGAATCTCTAGCAAAATGTCTTCGGATTTAAGAAAAAATTTCTAAATTAACTTAAAAATAATTAAAATTTACAATCCTCATCGTCCCCTCATAGCCAAAATCCATTTCCAATTATTCGGTTTACATATTTATAGAATAAAATTTTTCATGCAAAAATAGCCATGCAAATTGTTTCTCAAACTAAACTTCAAGAGAACTAGGACTTGGATCTTTTTACATTTTCCTCATTGTATTTTCCCCATTGATTAAATAAATCATTACATAAACTAAGATGAGGAAATACATGCTACTCCTTTGGTAATTTCAAAATGGGAATCCCTTATATATTTTTATATTTTAGGAAAAACAAACTCCAATTGAGTCACTCTTCTAACTTCACCTTTTCTTCATGCTTGTGTATGTCATCATCAAACTACTTTAACACTTATATATCTAACATGAATCCTTTAGGTGGGGGATATAGGAAGCTTACATTATACAATAATATCTTCTATTGGATTTTGGATTACAAAGCAGGACAACCACTCTGCCTCGATCTGTTTTTGTTACCCATGTGATATTCTACCCCAATAATCGATGTCTTGTTCTATCCCATACAACTCAGTTTTACTCATCATCCTAATATGATGATGTTCTTGACCTCAACTCTTATGAATCTACTTGATATAGTTTAATTGGTCCTACACCTTGTCCCGTTGTTCTTTCCATATTAGATTTTCCTTGTATAGTATCGATAGTTGTATGCTAAGCTCCTATAGCTCAAACACTTTGGAAATGAAGTCCTTTTTTTTTATCATTAATTTTATCTTTTTTAAAGACTTCTTCAATGAAATTATTGACCATCTTGTGAACCCTTATAGTATTTAACTTGATTTTCAAGAAAGGCAATCTATTTCCCAAGACTTTGAATCTACTCTACTTGATCCTTATCCTTGTTCATGGTAGCATAAGAGATGGCTATCCTAGTTGAGAGTAAATCGTTTATCCTAGATTTATTCAGATCAATCATTGGTTCCTCAATGGTACATAGGACATAAGTATCCAAATCCAATTTCTTTCTCTTCTGAGTTTGTTTCATTATTACCTACTTTCTCCTATTGCAGGCTATCAACTCTAGGATAGAAGCTTCTTCCATAAGATATTGAATTAGTTAGTTGATCACCCTACGATAAAATAGTCTCTAGACTTTTAGGAGTGTGCACTTGCTCCAGTACAAGTTCCTTCCCTTTATCTCTTGTTTTGTGAATGACCACATCATCCATGGTTACATCAATGACACTAAAAGGAGGTGGCGGTGATCGTAGTGGGGGATATTGTTTGGGAGTTTGTTCTATCTTTTATTATGTGTGAGTATCTATATTTTCTTTATCATTTTCTACTTGATCAGTTGCTTTTTTTTGCACCCTAATTGTTCCTTCCTTTTCTTCATGCCTTCCTCCTGCTTTGCTTTTTTCTTTGTTGTCAATCTTTTCTTTTCTTTCTTTTTCTTCTTTGTCCTTCTCTTATTTTTTTCTTTGTTCCTCTTCTTCTCCTCTTTGTTCCTCAACTTTTCTTATATATTCCTCTTTTTTTCTCCTTTGTTTCTTTGCTTTGAATCTTTCCTTTTCTTGTAGGTATTTCAAAGCCTTTTTCCTAATTTCGACCTCAATTGTTATTATCTTGGACTCTTGTAATAGTATAGCATCTGCTTCAACCTTACTTCTCATTATCTATTTCTCGTCCTTTTTCCTCAATTCATCCTCTTGTTGTTATCCTTTTTCTTCCTCTTCTTTTTCCTTCTATTACGCTTCCTCTTTCAGTCTAATCTACTTAGCTCTTCTTGCTTTCTCAACTTTTATGTGTTCTTCTTCTTTATTTTCCCTTTCCATGTCAGCTAACTTCTTGTTGATTTCCTCCATTTGATCATCTAGAGTCATACTATAGAAAGTTGCAAAGTATGGGGATTTTAGTATGGTTTGAACATCTTCCCAGTCTCTATCATTTTCA
>ML805986.1:5300-17074 GCA_009831015.1 Picea engelmannii | reverse complement strand
AGTGTTGTATGTTGATGACATGTTGTTGGTAGGAAATAACATGGATGTTATCAAGGAGGTGAAATCGCATCTATCCTCCAAATTTGACATGAAGGATCTCGGTGTTGCTAACTTCATTATGGGAATGGAGATTAAAAGAGATCGTGCAAACAGGAAACTCTGGTTGAATCAGAGAAAATATGTTGAGACAATATTGCAAAGGTTTAATATGCATGGAAGTAAACCGGTCAAGGTTCCTATTCCTATAGGTGTAAAGTTATCTGCAGATCAGTGTCCCAAGACACAGGAAGAAGAAGAGGACATGTCCCATGTTCCGTATGCCAATGCAGTTGGTAGTCTGATGTATGCAATGGTCTGTACTATACCAGACATTGCACATGCAGTGGGATTTTTGAGACAGTATGTCAAAACCAGGGAAGGAGCATTGGAAAGCAGTAAAGAGGGTCTTCAGGTATTTGTGTGGCACTACCAATTATGGATTGTGCTACCAAGGAAGACTAGGATTGGACAAAGTGGTGAACATACATGGATTTTTTGATGCAGACTGGGCTGGAGATCTGGATCGCAGAAGATCTACAAGTGGGTATGTGTTTAACCTATTTGGAGGAGCAATCCGTTGGATGAGAAAAAGGCAGGTTGTAGTGGCACTCTCAACTACAAAAGTTGAATACATGGTAGCCACTCATGCAAGCAAGGAAGCAGTATGGTTACAGAGATTGTGTTCAAGTATTGGGTTGGTACAACAAGAAGTGAGATTATATTGTGACAATCATAGTGCAATCTTCCTAGCAAAGAACCTAGCTTATCATTCGAAGACAAATCATATTGATGTTCAGTATCACTTTGTGAGAGACATGGTTGAGGAAAAGAAGGTGTTACTAGAAAAGGTTGACACTTTGAAGAATGTTGCAGATTCATTGACAAAGTCTATGAGCACAGAAAATTTCTCCTGGTGTAGAGTAACAATGGGAATTTCTGCCCTGGATTGTTGACTATATATAATCCTGTGGACCCCTGGATGAAAAGAAAACAACAAGTGGGAGAATGTTGGGTATGTGTTATATTATTTGCATGTTTGTGTGTGGGCACGTCAGATTTGACAATTATGTCTAAAGATCCCTCGTAGTAGTGTCATGTGTGTCTTGTGAATCGGGTGCTTCCTACGGGGGTCCCAGGTGGGAAGGTATGCCCCCCCTGGTTACGCGCAATGTTCGGCACCGGGTGGTAGCCCAGGGCCGACGGGGTTCGAGGCAGCTCCCCAAAAATTGTTTTTGGGCGGTTTTTGCTAGTTTTAGCAGTTTTCTAAATTAATCCCTGATTAAGGGATTAGGGTTTTGGTATCTATGGAATAACTAAAAACATTGTATATATTGTATGGTGAATGGTGAAATTCGATATAACAAAAGAAGAAGGTTTTCCCCAGTTGAGGGTTTCTGGTATAAATCTTTATGTACTATGTGAATGAGCGATTGATGAATTTTTGTTTTGCTTAAGAATCTATATGCATTTATTTACTTCACAGGTTTAAAACTTACAAGATATTGAATTATTAAATTTCTAGTTTTATATTTGTATGTCGGCTACAACCCTTCATTGCACCCTTTCATTATAATTTTACCCGTTGTCTTCAAAAAGAATCATATATATATAACAAGGAGACTTAGTCTAAGGATCATATTATCACTCTCATATTCTATTTTGTATTGGATATATTGTAAAAGGAGGTTTCCACCTTGAAGTGGACTATAATTCACTGACTTTTTATCATTTTTAAGGCGTTGGATCATAACATTTGGTTTCAGAGAATTGATCCTAGGGTTTTTCTTCTCCAAGCAAGTCATCTCAGCATTTTCACTATAAAACATTTGTTGGGATCATTCAGATAGGGAAAATTGGAGGTTACTTAGAAGACATATCAAGGTATCTGTGGTAAAACCTTCAGCTTCTAGGTCATTATAGTCTTGAAGATACACCCTATGGAACATAGGTTTTTTACTAGTCCTATTACTCGTATCAAACATGTGTTCCGAGTAAAATTTTAATGTCTTCTTCAGCGAGGATCCAAATTCAGTGAGACTAGTTGCATTTGAAAGAGGACATACCATAGTATTTATGGTACATATTTCATAATCATATGTCAAATATTGAGCACATGGCATTCTATAGAAGTTTGATCTCATGGAAAAGGACAAAAATCAGGAAGGTTTGGGAAAGTCATCCTAATTTTCACTTGGCACATCCAATTTCGGTCAGACCTGTGGCATTACAAAGAGGACATATAAGAGCACTATATACTGAAATTTTAGACTTAGAAGGGCCTAAATTTCATAAATACACAAGAATAAAGGTCGGTTAAGAGGACATACTCCAAATTAAGAGCTTGAAAGGTATGTAACTTATAATAAACATAACTTTTTAATTGGAAGATATATTTCTGGTGATTCTAAATTTGTGATAAAGATAGAATAGAGGAGTATTATTATTGTTATTCCACATGGTTCCAAAAAAAATGTCAACGCCAATTAAACCTCTCGAAGTATCATCTATAACTCAAGAAGAAAATGAGGATATGCATTACAGGCTATCCAAATTGGAGGAACAATTTAATGATTTGAGTGTTAGGTCGATAAAAAGGGATGAGTGGGTAAACTCAAAAGAAAAATTCAAGAAATGGATACGAAGATGGATTAAAATAAGAATGACCTTAAAAAAGAAATACAAAAATCCATGAAGGAATTGCAAAATTCCATGTCTTCCATGATCTTTCATGCTCTAGATGAGAGACACTCTAAAGAAAATATCAAAATGAAAGGAACTCAAGAAAATAAAGGTAGTATTCTGGTTGAACAACCTGACGATAATAAATCATTTTCTAGTGGATTTAACTCTAATAGTGGAGTTAATTGTGGTGGGGGTCCTAAATTCAACTTTCCCAATATTTAATTAAAGAAGTTTAATGGAACATAGGTCTTTACATGGGTGAACCAAATAGAGCAATATTTTGAACTACATAATATTATGGATGATAAGAAAAGGATTCACATAGAAACCTTGAACTTTGAGATAAAATTGTATCAATGGTATCAATAGGTAGTTAAAAGGAAGCCCCCTCTTTATCATTATACTTGGGGTTTATTTACAAGAGACTTGGAAGCACAATACGGGAAAGTGTGGGAACACAAACACTTCAGTCAACTAACAAGAATCAAGCACTTAGGTGATATTGAAGATTACAATTCATAATTTTAGGTATTGGGCACAAGGGTGGATGACATAACTGATGAACAATTGTTGCAAGATTATATGGGTGGATTAAAAGAGGACATTAAACATGATATTTTCTTAAGACATCCTGAAAACATTATGGAAGCTATGCAATTTGCTCATCATAATCAAGCCAAGAATAAGGCTACACACAAGTCTACCATGGGAGAATACACAGGAAGCAAATATCGTTTTGGGGTTCATAAGACAAACATACTTCAACCGAAAAGTGATTCCTCAACAAATGGATGAAAGAAGAGAAAAGGGACTATTTTTCAATTGTGACAACAAGTACAGTAATGGGTGACATCACCTATTTTGTCCTGCTAAGTCTCAACTCTCATCTCTTAGTTTCTACATTTCAAATTTTTTGTATAAGCTATAAATCTTAATCATTAATTTGATTAAGGGTTCAAAATCTTATTACGGGGTCAAATTAGTATTATGTTGAGAGAAATGAGGGATGCTTAGCCTTCTAAAAGGGGGATAGAGGAAATTATACACATGTTTGATTGTTTGATGACATCATTAGCTTTAAATCTTTTCATTTGAGCTATATGTCATATCATGATTTATGCTTCATGATTACCCAAGTTAGTAAATTGTTGATACAAGAATTCCCCTAATGAAGAATCAAAACAGTTAGCAAGTACCCAATCGACAGTCACAACATGCGAAGGTGGGGTCTTTTCACCTGTACGTGTCCATTGTCCAAGATGTCACGCGGATGAGGTTTTTTCAAATCAATTCTTTTAAAATCTGGCACATTATTCGTTACTACTGCAGTTGGTGAATTTTAATTTTCATCCACAGAGCCAGCAAATCCCCTATCTTTCCCATTGCACAACAGACATATCATTTTTTGTAGCAAAGAATCTAGCTTTGTAATCGTGACAGTCAAGATGGGTAACGGTGGACACGTGAATAGAAAAGAGCCTAAAGGGCTCGATATTATGGAAACTTATGAAGATAGTAGATACATTTTTTATCGGGAAGGGTGGTATTTGTTCTGTACCCAACTGGATGGTCACCACTATGGTGCAGCCAGAGCATTTGCTGAAAGTTTTAATGGAAAGTGGGGCCGAATTGCAAACCTAGTTATGCAAGTTACAGAATATTCCATAGCATCAACTTGCAACCTCCTTACTGATGGCGAAAAGTGGTTTAAAAACAAATTAATTACAGGAGGGGATGTAAATCAGTTTTTGAAACATGAACATCAAGATACCAATTGGGCCAAGGGTATCCCTAGGGATTGGATTGTCGATGAATGGATGGAGGCCTAGTTTATGCTCAAGAGATTCATCACATGTGAAGGACGCTATTCTACTATGTTTTTATTCCATCTCTGATTCCTTCTTCATCTGGAAAGAATTAAAAGAATGAACCTACCTTATTTCTTCTTAAAAGATCTAAATAAGATGGATATGAATATTCAAGCAAACCCTAAGACCCCTCGTCATGGAATTTATCATCAGGGATTAATTAAATTACTTATCAAAGCCAATGTAAGAAAATTACATAAGACTTGGGATCAATTCTTGAAAAAGACGAGGTTTGAGAAGGAAGTGCATCCTCATGCTTCACAATTGCATGATAAAGTTGTTGTGCCAACTCAAGGAGCTTCAGCTAGTGTCAGTCAACCAGCCATTTCAAAGAAGGGTAAAAGAGAAGCATGTTTAAAGAATTCAAATGAGCCTGTGAAAGATGCTCCAACTAGCCAACAAGAAGATGAAGGGTATTCTCATATCCTAGGTGGGGGTAAGCATTTGTTTCCTTTTGCATGAAATACTTATTCTAAAAGGACCAAAAGGTTGGAAAAGCCTACGGTTTTTATGGAAGATCAAAAACCTGAAACATCAAAGGAATTTGTAGATCTTGTACAGCCTAAAGAGAATACCCTAGAGATCATTCCTCTTAGCTCAAGCTCCTCTGAAGATGATGCTTCTAAATATAAAATTTTCGTAAGAAAAAGGAGCACTAGGCCTCGAAATAAATTAAGGTTAAAGTCCAAAGCAGTGTATAATCCTTCCATTAAAGAGAAGGTCATCATTATTGATGAGGAATATGTAAATCCTAAGGAGAATCCATCAACAAGCAATAAAATCCATGTAACCAAGCTTGAGAGGAATAAATATAAGAAGGGAGGTCTGACAGTAAATAAAAAGACTCCTACAGGAAAAGACAGATTTGCTACAAGAAAACAAGGTAAAAATAATAAGAAAGGCCCAAACCCTGTGATCGGATCTGAAGGGATTAATCCCACGATAATGAAAACTCATTCTCAATTCCAACAGACTAGAAGGAATAGTTTGTATTTGCTAACAGAAGTAGTTATATCAGTTTTTCCAGGAGATCTTTCAGTTTGAGAATTCCACCTCCAATGCAAATCCTAAACTATGACTGAAAATGATGGATAATGGACAAAACCTTTTTTGTTTCTTGTATCTAAGGTGTCATTCCTCTTTCTATTATGATCAGTTGTAACCTGGGAAAGGAAAGGAGTTGAAAATGTTCAAAACTGGTTTTTTGTATGTCGCTACAGGAAGTTCCCACAGTCTCATACACAGAAAAACAAGGGCGCTACAGGAACACCTATAGCATCTCATTTTGTTACAAATATCACACAGTTTCATATTTTCGTGATGGAAGAAGGTTGTAAACTATGTAAGAAATTTATGGATCATATTATGAAGTATGATACCCTTTTTGTGGAGCTAAAGTCTATCTTGGGATACGATAACTATGTAGATATGTTACCATGGTTGAGTTGTCAAATGTTTGATTCGAGTGGATCATTGAAGATCGGGTATATTTTGGAGGGATAAAGAGGAAGATGAGGTGTAATCATCCAGGTGGAAAGCAAGTCAATGAAAGAGATTTTTCTATGCAAGGTTGTTGGCTTAATTCTAGGATCTTTTTTTGTAACTGTTTATTGTTTTATATATCAGCAGTTAGAGGCAGAAATTTTCCCTGAGCATTTGTATGGATTTTTTTTGTATGTGTCCCTGACTATCAGGTTGACCATAAACGCATGTAACCAATGTAAAACACTATATATTTGATGAAGTGGAGAAAGAATAGGTTGGATCCTTGTTTTGGCTTAAAGGTTCTTATTATAAGACTATTTTGATCCATCCTACCTATGTAAAGATTTCAGTTGTTAATAAAGTCGAAGGTTGGTGTGTATATGTCATCTATGTTTATCACTTTGTTTTCCTCATCTTGAACATATCATTATTTTTATATGCTCATATGACTGTATGTATGTGCTGAAAAAGTTTCTCTATTTTGCATAGTGCAATCTTTTCCACATGTGTGTTTGAGTCTTTTAAATCTGGTTCAGAAAGGATTTCTGAGTGTAGGTTTATTCTTCTACTGGTCAAAGTATATTAAAGAAAAGATGATATTTGATGATTGTTGGTTTTATTCCATTCAATTCTCCCTAATCATATCAAATATTCTTTTTACCCCAACTGGGGTTTTAACTACCTGATTTGTTGCACATAGGGAAGAGGTTTTAATAGATCATTCATCAAGTTACATTGAGATCAAGAGTGTGATCATCCCTCCTCTCTAAAACTATTTTATTTAAGTATTTTGAAACGAGGTGTGCTAGGCTTAGCTCAAATAGCAGTATTGATTTGACTTCTAGTGCCAACATCTTTTGGCGTCATTGCCAGGGACGGAAATGATGAGATTTTCCCTGGGTAGAACGACATAAGTTTATAGATCTAGTTGTATATGGTGAAACTATAACTAAACATAGTTGACTGCAATACCTTTTCACCTGGTGACTCCACATTAGACACTCTGGATCCAAAGAGAAAGGGGACTAGATCCAATCCAGAATATCTAGATGTGCATGTTGTTTCAAGCCCTGAGAAGATCCTAAAACAATCCAAATCTCTTAAAAAATTAGGATCTAAGAAATTGTTTCTTTTACCTCCTTCTGAATAATCTACCTCGAGGAAAGAGGAATTTGTTGAATCAAAATTATTTTACACACCCTATCCTGAGAGTAGATATAAATCTGAGGAAAGATTTGAATTCCCTGAAGAAACAGAGTACATTCCCTTAGAAAAGATCTCAATCCTTGAAGAAATTCAAGAAGAGAAACCAAATCTTAGCCTCCAAGTTAATATCCTTGCTAGTGAAAAACTTGCTTATGAAATTCTCCAGTCTTCTTCAAAGATTCAATTGTTGAACATCTCTAAGCCCCCATCACCACCATCACCACAGTCACCACACATAAATCAACCTTTAGGTGGTCAAACAATTCTTGGTGGAGCACCTCCCAATCCAATGGATGCAATCAAGGCTTCCAGATATGCACCTTTGGTATTGCCAAATAATCTCCATCCTCTCCCAGGAAATGATTACATGAAGTACCTTCCAAGGTTTGACAATGAAGGGGAAACAACTGTAGAGGAGCATTTAACTGCTTTTTATTCCTTTGCTGACAGTTTTCAAGTGGATTATGATGATGTGTGGATGAGGCTTTTTGTTCAAAGTTTAGATGGAGAAGTGATGAAGTGGTTCAGGAACCTTAGAGATAACTCTATTACTACCATCACAGACCTTGATGCTACCTTCTCTAGAAAGTGGGGAGACAAGAAAGATGATTTGTATTACTTGACAAAATTCAGCAATCTTCGAAGAAAAAATCTTGAGTTTTTCTCTGAATTCTCTCAGATATTTAATCAGATGTACCAGAAGATACCAGATGATATTAGGCTAGCTAAAAGGTTAGCAAAGGTCACTTATAATAATTCCTTTGATGCTGATTTTTTTTTGCTACTAAGGGAAAGAAGATCAGACACTCTGGCTTATATGTAAGATTCATCTCTTGAAGTTGAATCCAACATTCTAGCATCAAAACAGCTCAAGAAGAGATCAAATAAGGGAAAGAAAAAAGAATAATATAAGTCTTCTGCATCAAATAATATAAGTATTCTTTCTCTTAAATATCAAGTACATCCATCTATGAAAGTATCAGCCCCGAAAGCAGACAATTTCTCATCTCCTTTTAGCCTAGAACATGAGATAAGTAAGATAAAAATTCTTATTCCTCTGACTGAATTGGTTAAAAAAAATTCTTGTAGGAGTCATATTCTGAAATGGTTACAGCCTTCTTCTGTCATTGATCCTGTTACATATGTGATTAATCTCAAAGATGAAAAACCTACTATTTTCTTAGGGCCAATTGTAGGGGAGAGGGATGACTCCACTCCTCCTTTTTATGTCTCATTAAATGTTCATGAAAAAATCCTTCATAACTGCCTGTTAGATTATGGAGCCTCCCATAATCTTATGCCAAAGGTTGTCATGGAAGAACTGGGGTTAGAAATCACCGAAGCATACCATGATCTCTTTTCTTTTGATTCCAAAAAAGTCAAATGCTTGGGGATTATCAAAGACCTCTGTGTTTCATTATCTCAAATCCCAGCCAAAAGTTTAGTCATCGATATAGTTGTAGCTGATATCCCTCCTAGGTTTGGTATGTTGTTGTCCAGATCATGTTGTAAGAATCTTGGGGGATCTCTTCAAATGGATCTCTCTTATGCCACTATACCTGTTATTGGAGGAGAATTTAGAAGACTCTATTATGAGGCTCAATTGGCATATATTATCAATGAGAGTGATCATTCTATAAATCATCATATCTATGTAGTTGATGTGTATTTGGGATCCTCTATATTTCATATTGATAATGTTGTCCAACAGTGTTTGCCTTTGACAAAATCAGTTGTTGCTCCACGGTCTGTTGAAAATCAAATTTTTCTATGGAAATTATACTTTGATGGAGCCTCATCCAGAGAAGGCGCAGGGGCAGGTGTAGTGTTGATTTCTCCTGAACATGAAGTCATTACCGTGTCTTACAAGTTAGAATTTGATACAACAAATAACATTGTAGGAGTATGAGGCATTGATGTTAGGTATCAGGGCAGCCAAAGAAATGAAAATTCAACATTTGAAGGTTCATGGGGATTATGAACTCATTGTACAACAAGTCAAAGATGCATATCAGACAAAAAACATTTGGTTGAAAGACTACAAAAATGAGGTATGGGACATCATTGAATCCTTTTTTTATCTTTCAACATTGTATATATTCCAAGAAATCAGAATGAGCAGGTTGATTCACTGGTTGTGGCAGCAAGTACTTTTAAACTTCCTTTGCCCCCAAAGCTGAAATATGAAGTAAAGGTTAGGTACATGCCTTCTATTCCAGACAATTTCAATCATTAGACAGTTTTTGAGGAAGATTATGAAATCAAAAGGTTCATTGAAGATATAGATGATTTTTCTTCAATTCATATTGATCAAGATAAGGATTTGGATGAGGTTAACCAGAATTTGAATTTTCATAATATGATTGATGGGCATAAGATCTTGCAATTGCCTACTAATAATATCCCAAAATCTTCGGTACCTATTGAAATAAATTTTGATCATAATGATGTTCCTATGAAGCTCCCTGATCCAGAAAACGAAGTAGAGGTGACGGATTGTAATCTTGGGACTGCTGCAAATCCCAAGCATTTTAAATTATCAAAATTCCTGTCAGCAAAATACCGAGTTAAATATGAATAACTATTGAATGAGTTAACTAATATTTTTTCATGGAAATACGAAGATCTTAGGACCTTTGATGAAACGGTCATTCAACATAAGATAACTTTGAAAGAGAATGTAAAACCTTTCAAGCAGAAATTAAGGCAGATAAATCCTCTTGTGTTACCCATTATGGAGAAGGAAGTCAAGAAATTTTTAGATGCTAAGATCATTGTACCCTTGAGGTACTCTGACTAGGTATAAAATATGGTTCCAGTGAGAAAGAAGAATGGTGAAATCAGACTTTGTGTTGATTTCAGAAATTTGAACAGGTGTTCCCGGAAAGACAACTATCTGTTGCCCAAAATGGAACATATATTGCAGAGGGTGGTAGGATCTAGTAGGTTGTTTATGATTGATGTCTTCTCTAGATACAATTAGGTAGTTGTTCATCCTGATGATATGGAGAAGACTTATTTTACAACACCTTGGGGTACTTTTATGTACACTCGAATGCCTTTTGGTTTAATGAATATTGGGGCCACTTTTTAGTGAGCCATGGATATTTCTTTCATGGGAGAGAAGGATAAGTTTATTGTCATGTACTTGGATGAAATTATTGTATTCTCTAACTCTGATGAGGAGAATCTACGTCATTTGAGACAGATATTTCTGAAGTGCAGAAGGTGTGGTATTTCTTTAAATCCAAAAAACTCTCATTTTGCTTTAGAACAAGGGAAATTGCTAGGGAATATTGTTTGTGTTGATGGAGTTAAAATTGATCCTTCTAGAGTGGAAACTATTCAAAATCTTTCTATCCATAGAACTAAGAAGGAAAACGATTCTTTCCTTGGGAAGATAAATTTTCTCAGAAGGTTCATTCCCAACTTTGTTGAATTGGTCAAACACATAACTGGCATGTTGAAGAAAGGTAGTGAGATCAAATGAAGAACTGAAGCTAAAGATATTTCTAGACTATTAAGCAATCTATTTCAGCTGCCCCTATTTTGACTAGCCCATATTTTAAAAAAGAGTTCCTGATTTTTTCTTTTTCATCTCAAGATACTTTAGCAACTACTCTTCTACAGAGAAATTCTGAGGGTTTTGAACATCCCATTGCATTTTTCAGCAGGGCACTTCGGGATGTTGAGTTAAAATATGATATCATGGAGAAGTAGGCATTTTCTTTGGTCAAAGCACTAAAGTATTTTAGATTTTATGTGCTACATTCCAAATTCATTACATATCTACCATCTAGTGTTATTAAAGACATCTTGACTCAGCCGAACAGTGATGGAAAGAGAAGTAAATGGATAGCTAAGTTTCTTGAATATGACATGGAGATCAAGCCTACCAAGCTAGTCAAAGGGAAGGGGTTAGCTAAGTTGCTATATTATTCCAATTGCAAAGCTCTTGGAGTTGATTACATATGTAATAATTCAGGAAATTCACATCCTCAAACCAACAATTCTCAAGTCAATGAAAATATTGTTGAATCAGAATGGTACAAAGATATCCTTTATTTTATGCAGAACTTCCAAGCTCCTCCGGGAATGGATAAGTCCAAAGTAAGATCCTTAAAACTCAAAGTTGTAAAGTATTGTGTAAATAATCAAACTTTGTTTTGGAGGGACCCTTCTAGATTTTTACTGAGGTGTCTTGATGAAGAAGAAGCACAGAGAGTCATGTCAAAATTTCATGAAGGAGTGTGTGGGGGACATCACTTCTGGAAGACCATTGCTTATACTTAGGGTTGGGTACTATTGGCCTAGTCTATTTTTTTATGTTTGTGCAAAGGTTAGAGCATGTGGAAATGCCAATGGTTTGCTACTAAATAGAAACTTAAGTATTTACCTCTCAAGCCTGTAAAAGTGTTTGCACCTTTCCAACATTGGGTGTTGGATTTCATAGGTGAGATCCACCCTCCATCTAGTGGCCAACACAGATGGATT
>ML805985.1:314559-352748 GCA_009831015.1 Picea engelmannii | reverse complement strand
TGCAACCATATAAGCAAACTTCCCTCAAGGTCGAGCAGTGTCAGAAGCTAGCACCCAAATTTTATGGCCCTTACACAGTTCTCAAGCGTGTGGGACAAGTTGCATATCAGTTAGCTCTGCCCAGTCAGTCGAAGCTACATCCTATTTTTCATGTTTCATGCTTGAATAAGGTGATTGGAACCAGGTGCCAAATTCAAACCAACCTTCCAGAGTTAGTTGAAGAAGGATCCATTTGGCTACAACCAGAAGCAGTTTTGGACCAGCATGAGCGCCACCTGCGTCAGAGAACCATCAAGGAAGTGCTAGTACAGTGGAAATATATGACTCCAGCAGATGCCACTTGGGAACCAACTACCATTCTGCAACAGTTTTCACATCTCAAGCCTTGAGGACAAGGCTATTTTTAAGGGGGTGGACATGTTAAGGTCCTAACCCGCACATAGGTAGATCAATGTATTCAGATGTAATAAAGGTCAATATTAATAAGGCCTTTCAATAAAATAGAATAAGGCGGATGTAAGAAGACCTAATAGAAGCTTCTGCTTCTAGAAGGATCTTCCTCTAGATGCTTCTCTTAATAGACATATTTAGTAGAAATAAGGGTCGAGGGCATGAAAACCCTAGCTGGGAGATTATTGTAATAGAGCACTGCTCGACTGGAGGTTGCCCCCTCGAAGAGGCCTGTGAACATTGCTATCTGAATCAAAGTGCTATTTCTGTTTCTATTTTGTATATCATTTCTGTGTATTGTGAAGATTATGCTGGATATTTTACTATTATTCTGCCATTTCTAGCATTTCATTTCTGTTCTGCATATTTTATATATCTGGTATCTTGCAGAGGTACCCAATGGGAATGTGGTTATGTGTTATTAGTGGAATTCATTAAATACATGAGAATGTGGTTATGTTTTATTAGTGGAAATCATTTAATATAATGGACCTAGTCCACCTTAAATTTAATGACTTCCACTAATAATACATAGCCACATTATCATGTAGTATACCTAAGGAGGTAATATGGGGTACCTAGGGAGGTACCCAGTGGGAATGTGGTTATGTATTATTAGTGGAATTAATTTAGTACAAGAGAAGGGAGGTACCCAATGGGAATGTGGTTACGTATTATTAGTGGAATTCATTCAATACACGAGAATGTGGTTATGTATTATTAGTGGAATTCATTCAATGTAAGTTCGACTAGGTTCATTATATTAAATAAGGCCCACTATGGTAGTTAGATATAATAAATGTGAGAAGACTCTCTAGAAGGTTCGTAGGATATAAAGAGATTTATATAAAGAAGTGTAAGCATTTTAACAAGGCATAGTGAAGAATATTGTGAATGTATCAGGCATTGATTGAGGAGTGTTATCCTTCCTTAAGTATTAATAAATGGTGTTACCCTATCTTGTGGGTTTTGACTATTTATGGTGTTCAGTATTTTGGTGAATGGTTTGGTTTTTTCTTTTTGATATTGTGGGTTTATTATGATATTTATATTCAAATATATTTAGGCACTTAACAGTCGACATCATAGCACTTTCCTTGTCCAAAGAAGGGAAAACAAATTGGGTCTTTTTGCAAAAACAAAATCTAGGGAAAAAATAGGGCAGCACACTTCAGCGTCCAATCTGAAGATTTCAGAGCTGAATTTTGCAAAACAAATTGGATATTTAGATTCCTCTCGGAAAATACCCAATTTAAAAAAACAAAATGGAGTATAGGAAGTGAAGTTATCAACATTTTAAATTCAACAATTTTTCAGGGTTTTTCCAGAAAAAGCTGTGTGATTTGCGCAATAAGTTATTTTTACAGCCCATTTTTTGTTGAATATTGTTTCCAAGCAAGTTGTATTTTATAGGAAAATATGATGGTCCTGGTATTGAAGACTTCTTAAAGTCCCACAAGCCAATGGAAAGAGTGGTGGTTTTTTTGTCTACACCTTAGTTTAAGAGAAGATGCTCACACATGGTGGAAATCATTTGACTTTGGGGAGTGGATGTCACTTTCTAAGGAAGCACTTGAAAAACTGTTTTTAGACAAGTGGTATCATACAAAGTGTAAGGATAAAGACATCACCAAGGGTTTATTTTCATGTGGAAAATATATATTACAGGTTCATGGTTGTATTCATAAAGAAAATATAATTGTTTCTATTAACCCTAGTTGCCAACAAAATTTTATCAATCCTCAGTTGGTTAATCGATTGCAAGTTCCTACAAAGAATATCCAAAGCACACAGGTTGAGGGTAAAAATATTCATTTTTTTACAGATTTGAAGATCAATATGAATAAATATGTGTTGCATTCAAATTTTTATGCTATGGATATGGATGAAGTGGATTTTTTTTAATATATCCTTGGATGGAATGAGTTGGTGAAATTGATATTAATGTGAAAAATAATTTTATAAAGATTTGGTACAAGATAAGAAAATTACATTGTAGGATGTGTCTCTTAGTAAGAAATATCGACCCATGGTGGCCAGCAAAGAAGTTATTGTAGAGTCTGAAGTTGAATCAGAGGTAGAGTCTACTGAAGGATATGAAGGAAAGCCACAATAAGGACACAATAATGAATCCAAGGAGGTTATTGAATCAAAGGAACAATGTGTTACATATTTGAAAAAAAAAAGAACAAATTCCTACAGTTGTATATCGCCATCCAAATCATATAGAGAAAAAACAATCATCAAGGAAAGGGTGTGAGCTTCAACACTTTTATGCACTAGTAGGGCACTATAAAGGAAACTGAGAAAGAGGTGCATGGATGACTACTGACACTGTAGGAAGACATCCGGTTAGAGAAAAAATCCCATAACAACCCCTACATGATACATAGAAAGATCAGGGTGGCAAGGAAGCAGATGGGCATCATGTTCAACTTCCATTAGGATGGATGGATGGTCGTACTTGGTACCACTTCTCTACATTACTTAGATAGTCATATTGTATGGTTTATTCTCTTGTTATGAGGACAAAACATGTGAAGGGGGATGGAATGTAGAATACCTAGGGAGGTAATATGGGGTACCTAGGGAGGTACCCAATGGGAATGTGTTTATGTATTATTAGTGGAATTCATTCAATAAATGAGAATGTGGTTATGTATTATTAGTGTAAGTCATTAAATATAAGGTGGACTTGGTCCATTATATTAAATAAGGACCACTATGGTAGTTGGATATAATAAATGTGAGAAGACTCTCTAGAAGGTTCCTAGAAGATAGAGAGATCTATATAAAGAAGTGTAAGAATTGTAATGAGTCATAGTGAATAATGTTGTGAATGTATCAATAATTTCTTGAGTGTTATCCTTCCTTAAGGATTAATATATGGTTTTACCCTACCTCAAGGGTTTTGACTATTTATGGTGTTCATTATTTTGGTGAATGGTTTGGTTTTTTCTTGTTGATAATGTGGGTTTATTTTGAGATTTATCTTCGGGTCTATATAGGTACCTAACAATGTGCTACATATTTTTTCATTCTAGGCTAGTACACACACCTCTGTAAGTTGGAAATTGTCTTCCCAACACCAAAATTTCCTACAACCTTGGAGGTGTGAGCCTCTTTGATAATATGCAATAGTTCACCTTTAGAAACACAGAGCTTGTTGAGATTATAGAGTAAACCATTCTAGAAATGATAGTTATCCTTTTTGTTACCTTCTTCTATATGAATTTGGACCTGTAGCTACTGAAACACCTCCTTTAAGTCATCATATTTTGTGCATGTGTCTTTGTATACATTATGGGTAAAAGGCTCGATGTGCATCAAAGTTCCCAAATTTGTAATCTTGGATGTGGGTGGCTGTGAAATCATGTTTTCCAACTTATTTGTTTTATCCTTCTTATACTTTATAACCAAATGAAATTGTTGTAAAAAACACATCCACTTGTAATGCATGGTTTGTTGTAGATTACTTCGGGCTTGCAAATACTATAGTAGTTGGTGATCTATGTGGATTATGGTCTCCTTACCCATAATACAGATCTTCCACTTTTTATAGCATGTACCAAGGAATATAGATCCTTTTCATAGTTTGGGTAGTTGAGAACTATTGGAAATGGTGTTATGGTGTTGGAATTTATGTCAAAGAGGGTCAATATGGTCATTGTTGGACATGGTATTATGATATTGTCATTAATGTAAAAAGGGGGTCAATAAGGCTAATATGATATTTTCATTGAGACAAAATGTTGGATATGGCGTGACTTTGATGTCAAAAGAGATCAATATGGTTATCATCATCAATGGCTAAAATGACCATATAGACAACTTTATGGGCTTCATAAGACTATACTTTACTTTGAATCATTCGTGAACTTCAAGACAAGAAATATCAACAAAGGTTCCAGGAAAAAGATTGTGAACAAAGAAGGACAACAACAAAACCCCAGATCACTAACAAAGTTATAAAAAGAACAGAGAGGGAACACAAGTAGGATTATGAAGATACCCAATGGGCGTTGATCACCTAGCCAATTTAAATGAACACATGGATAAAAAGAGACATGATACTAACCTACCTGATATTATATTTCATCTTTTTATTGTAAAGGATCGATGCTCTAATCATCATTATAGGTTTGAGAAAATTACAAGGTATCATTAGAAGTATGACTGTGCTAATTAGAAAACTAGACTAAGCCACAAGAATCATAAAATCTATGGATTGAATTGGAAGATTATGATCGAGTGTAAGCAGATCAGATGACTTGAATTCATTTTCTAATTTGAACAAGAACGAAGGATAAGTGGGAATCTTGAATGTGAAGTAATATTATGCTAAATTGAAATACACATGTGTCAGTGTAAATTTTTATTGCGTTTTGGCCTAGGAATAATTCGACCCCATTTTTCAAATGCAAAATTCATGTGGACCGTCCACTCAATGGATGATTAAATCTAAACTGTTTATTTGATTGGCACCTAGATAAGCCATGACCATCCACTTAACACTTGATCAAGTTTGAACCATCGATTTGATTGACTCCCAGGTAAGCACAAGTTTCTCTCTCTCTCTCGGTCGTAGGTCAAAATCATATGGAGTTTTGAAGTAATCAAGTGTCAGGATAAACACTTGGTTATAGTGAGTGGTCATTTGGTGAAATAGAGAAGTGACTTCGAGCTAGAGTATAGAGCAAGTTTTTTGCCTCTTATTTTTTTAGCTATTGGTCTCAATGCTTGGTCCTATGGAAAAAGGGGCCATGAGTTAGAGCCTATCCATCATTTCATTATAGGTAATTAAAATGAGAAAACAAAGGGCTAAAATTCCATTTTGACTTGGATCTTAGAGTAGTTGTCAAGCAAATACCAGAGAGCATCGAGTAGAACATAGCTCACACCATTTTGTAGCATTTTAATAAAAGTTTGGTACTGTTGGAAGGAAAACATCCCATGAAAGGTGCTTGTCTTACCAGTGCCAATTGAGAATATGATTCTTAATATAATTCTTCATTAACGATATTTTGAAGAGGGACCAAGGTTGTTGGGCCTCCTTTTTGTCACCTTTAGCCACCATATTTTTCCTCTTCCATTGATCATTTTTCCTAGTATGTGCATTAATCCACTCATCATACTTGTATTTACACTCTTTTAGTCACTTCCTTGTGTATAAAGGTAAATAGCATATTGTTATGATTTGTATGGTTTGAAATGATGAATTAATGCTCTAATACCTCTAAATAACTTGTTGTGAATATCCTCTTTAAGACAGGACTCCAACTCAAATAAGGTGGACTCCATAAACATCCAACACTTCTGGTACCAGACTATTCCCCAACCATTTGGTACCAGAATATCCTACAGGCATCCAGTACATTTTCTTGACAATATGGATTTGTTAGTTGAGTGGAATATTTTTTATGGGTTCGGGGAAACAGTTGAGGATTGACATCGACCGTTCCCAACTTGCATGATACACATTACTTCTTCCTCATGCACCTCGTATCATGGGGACAAAGGAAAATCAACGAAATAAATAGAGTATCAACTATTTTGAGTGATGAATATCTATTTGGATAAGAATGGTGTATTTGTTTGAATCTGAACTATCTTTAGTTTCCATTCTACCAGGTTGTTTCTCTTTTATAAAGAGGGCATGTAGGTAGTCATATAGAAGAGGAGACGATATGTAATGTTATGTTATCAAATAAATACTATGAATCTATTGTAAATTGTTACTCGTTTGCTAGAGATTGATATAAGTTTGATTCAATGATTTTTTGTGTTCCTTAGTCTTATATCCTATATGTTTTAAACACTTCCTTGTTGGTTTTGGAAAGGGCCCACCGATACAACTTGGTAAGCCTATTGTAAATTGTTAATTTAAGTTTTTTGTTCTTGCATTTGTTTATTGATCATTCAATACTTGTTGTTAATTCAATATCCAAATCAAAGCTATATCATAATGAATTTGTTTAATGGTCATATCTTCATAGATGCGAGAAATGAATAGGTTATAGAATTAATTGTGTTGTTGTGAGTTTGATAAGTGTGTGGTGCACCAGATATTTAGTAATTTCAATTGGTTTTATAACCAGTAATGTGTGTTAAAGTAATCTATAGGGATTTATGAAGTTTCTTCTATTGCATTCTGAAAATTCATGTTTTTTTACAAGATTTATTTTTGGGTTGTAAGTGTGTTAATACAAGAGAAAACCAAGACTCCATATTTTGTATTACATGAACTAGTAAATGGAAGGTCTTGATAAAATTTATGCTTTCTGTGGAGAAACAAAGTAGTTTCTAGAGTTGCAAGTTGTTTATAAGATTCCCCCCTTGTGCTTAGTATTAATCGATTTTGAATAGTGCGTTAGAGATTTATTGATATTTAACATATAATTGTGTCATTATAGGGACAAGTTAGGACTACTCCATCCTTCGTATTCCATGATCTAGTAAATGGAAAATCTTGACACAATTCATTTTTCTTGTACTAGTTACTTGCATAGACATTTTTTTCCAGATTGCATGTTATTTGCTAGATGTCCTTATTTAAGTAAGGTTCTTTAAATACTGCAGAGTGTCTGAAGAATAGGATAAGAATATCTCAATTTCATTTTGATTGAAGTATTACTTTTAAGTTTTTCAGATTGTAATCATTTTTTTATTAAAACAGAGTTTGAATTTAGCATTGGTTTAATTCCCACTATACTAATTGATCATAGTTATAACACATGTTCCAACATATATAGTGTAATATCTCTATTAATTATGAATTTTGGTCAATAAATTAATGCTTGGTTATATATATTAAACATATAAATGCACCAACATTTTGGCACCATTGTTGGGGAGTTGTAAATGGTGATAGGTAGGGTTTGAATTAGATTGGTTTTAAGTTAGTGTGTGTATTGGATTGGTTTGATGGTTTTGGATTGGTTTTAAGGACAACCTAAGGGTGGAGAGAAGACAAGAGGTAAGAACCTACGCATCCACTTTGGTGGGGTCGCTCGAAAATTATGTTGTCCTCTTCCTTTCAGTAGTTATATTTTGCGTTTTATTAGTATTATTCCCTTTTATGAGTAGACTATAAGTAGAATTAGACATATTTATTTCATCAAAAATTCCAGAAGATTTATATCGTCCAAGAAAAACCCCTCCCACTAATTCTGCTAATCGATATGCAGGAATAATTTTAAGAGGAGAAATTTTAGTTGCAACAACTGAAACCACAATAAAAGAACATGAAGATGAAGCTATTATGAAATTTGAAAACATATCAAAGCAAGTAGAAACAGAAGTAGTGGCGAATCAATCAAAAGAAGGAGTTGGAAAGGAAACAAAGGTGGTCATAGAAGAGGTTGAATCTACACTTGGAACAATACATAAATTATCGAAATATTTAAATATCTCTACCAATCCAGTGGATGAACCATCACCTAGTGGGGAAACATCACTTGTTCCTACATCCTATAAATCGTTGTTCGGAAATATGGCAAATGAACAAGGAAATGAAAACAATGAGATAGAGACATTTGGATTTATGATCCTAGACATTACCATAAATGTTACCATGAAGAATATTTCATTATCATCATTGTCTCACTTTTGCGGTATGTCATCAGAAGAACCTGATTCATTTCTATTTGAGTTTGATATATTATGTAGAATTTATAATTATACAAACAATGCTAAAAAATTAAAACTATTTCCAACCACACTAAAAGACTCATCACTAAGATGGTTCATGAGTTTAGGGGAACATAGTATTGTGTCCTGGGATGACATGAAGGAAAATTTTCTCCAGAAGTATCAAGATTATTGTAAACCCAGAGATATTAGGAATGACATCTTCAAAATGCAAAAAATTGAGGAGGAAATCCTAGAGGATTACTTGGAAAGGTTCTTCTATAACTACCAAAAGACCAAACAATTTTCTCTTGACATGGCCATAGTTAGGACCATTTATATGAAAGGAGTAAGGGATGAATGCACAAAAGTAATAAACCTCATGAGCTATGGAGATTTATACTAAAAACCATTTGGTGATATTTTCGAGTATTGTAAAAATTACTCTCGTAGTCAAGACAAAACTAGAAAAATTTAAGAGGCCTTGTAACCAAAATTTCCAAACCTACCATAGGGGATGTAAAGAGAATGGAACTGGGAAATATGCTAGAGAATTTCAAAACATACATCCTAAAAACAATCAACATCATGTTGGATACCCTCAAAATCAAAAGGAAACAAGAGGAAGAAAATGCTTCATTGGAAATTTTATGTCCTCGGTGTAGGAAGATGCATCCCTAGAAGCAATGCCTCATTAATGTCATAGAAGTTTGTGGAATTTGTATGGAGGAACATCCTACTGAGAGGTTTCCTTCACTGCCTAGACTTATATATATATATATATATATATATATATATATATATATATAAGGGAGGAGTGGAACCCCAAGACACGTCATATTCCCCTAAGAGGCTATGGAGGCAAAAAAACCGTAACATGTTCCCAGATCCCTCCATACAATATCCACAACAAAAATGGGTCCCTCTGATTCCTAATTCCCATTGGACAACGCAGCAAGCCCAAGACCATCATTGGCAATAGGTATGGAGGGGAATTTCCTATGGAAATGTCCCTCCGTAGCCATTACATACTGATCCAAGTGGATATTGGTGGCCACCCACCTTTTCCAAATGGCTCAAAATGACTTTTTGGCAATTTTGGCAATTTACTATTTTTAGCAGTTTTTTTGGGTCCTGAACTTCCGGGGCCATTTTGAGGCCCTAAATGATGTTTTTTTGGGTATGTAGGCCCTAAATTATCATGTATGATGTTAATTTTTCTCAAGTGTTGTAGGCCTCAGATATATCTTTCCAACGAGCTATCGTGCGCCCTAAACAGAGATCGTATGCGAAAGTTATGACCTTGAGAAGTTGATGTACTAACTTGCCCAAACGGGGCCCACATGAGTTTTGGCGCTTCATCTCCTAGGGTTAGGTTTTTGGATGTCTAGGACTTTTGGCATTCCCGTTTATTGTAAAAAGGCCTTCAGAGCCTCATTGTAACCATCTTCTTGCAAATGCGAGTAGCCGTCACATCTCTTCTTAGAGATAAGCTGCCACCATTCTAGTGAGTCTTTCACTCTGTATTTTTACAGTCTCTGTACATTTCTTTGATTAGTAGAAATCGTGTATTACTGTATATCTGTGTTTATGGTTGCATCTCTGATACATTTCTGTTATATTATTGAATATCTACAATATCTCTGTGCATTTCTTTATTATATATCTACTCTCATTTCGTGCCGAAAATAATCTGGATCACATACACCCTCTTATCATGCATACCCAATGTACCCTTCAAACATCTCTCATCGTTTTCTAGGATTTAGTCCACCCTCCCTATCCCCACCTCCTCAACTAAAACAACAACTTACATTTCCTATGAATACAAACTAGTGACAACAAATACAAGTGCCACTTAATCCAAATCGTCCTCGTCCTACCTAAACTCCTGCACAACCCATTCTAAACCCTAATACTAGAGTTATTCAACGTGTACAAAACATTGAGTTGCAGACCTTCCCAAATTGTGTAATTACTTCGACTCCATTAAATGAAATTCAATTAAGATATGGGAGGGTCTTAAATAAAAAAATCCCTATGGTGTTCATAGACGAAGAACAATCAGAAAATCAACCAGATGAAGACGAAAACATTCATGTTGTAGAGGAAATTACTCCTTCCATGCCACTCAGTTCTACCTCACAACCTGAACCACCTAAGGAAATTAAGCATCCACCCTATCATGAGAGGTTGCTTATAAAAAATCTTGAGGTTCCTTTAGGACATGATTTAGAATCTGAATTAAGAAACACATGTGTAAATATTCCCTTTCTACAAGCCATTAAGGACATTCCCATTTGTGCTAAAATTATAAAGGATCTTTGCATCAAAAATGCTGGAGGAAAAAGAAAAGAACCTCCTATCATACAGATAGTTGGACAATTGTTGAAAATTATATCAGAAATTCCATCTAAATATAATGATCCAGGGAACCCAGTGGTAACAATACAAATCAATGGAATTTCTTTATTAAACACTATTGTTGATCTAGGGGAATCAATAAATGTTATGCATGTGGAAACCATGCAAATGATGCAACTAAATCACTTAATACCAACACAAACCCTATTGGAATTAGCAGATAAATCATTCATTAGACCAACTAGAAGTATAGATGATGTAACAATTCCCTAGCTTCTTGGGAGTATCTTGTAGACTTTTCTGTGATTCACCCAAAAACTACTAAAACTGGCATCTAGTTTTACTTGTTCTAGCATGGTTTTCCATTGTTGATTCATTCATTGTATGTCAATCTGGAGAGATGAAAATTTCCAATGCATCTCAAAGTAAAACACTTATTCTCTTTCCTCCTTCTCAACCAACTACTGAAGTTCCTTTATGGTTAGAAAACCCATATGGGGAGAAGGAATGTGATCAATATTTTTTAACAATTGAACAACTAAGGGGTTATCAAGAACAACCTGAAGAACAAGTATTGAACCAATTTTTAGCTGCAACAGAATGCATCGAATATCCATTATATTTTCAGGAATATACACACATTTTCATTTTTTGAATTCCAGGAAATTTATCATTCTTCCACTGCCACATTGTTTACGATTTCAAAAATCAATGAAGGTAGGGAGTCACATGGTCAATATATTGAAATTATCCCTAGAAAGTGTCTATACATGAACTCTAGCTTGTGTTGTAGGAAAATCTCCCTGTGGACAGGTAGATCGCCTCTAAGAGATTGACCTTAACCCTAGATAGAAAAATGCTTAACGTGGACACTGACTTCCTTTCAAATCTATATAAACTAATACATGAGAAGGAAGGATAACAAAAGTACCTCTTTATCGACGTTTCTCCCTGCACGCTCCGAGTTGCGCTCCAATCTTTTTCTCCTCGTTGAGTTCTGCAGACAAACAAGATACGACCACTTCCTACTCTATTGATATTAGCTTGAAAACAAATCTATCAGTTAATGATAAGTTCATGTAACATCAGACACAAACTAGAAAGAAACAGGCCAAGCGTGTCATATTAATGAGAATAACAACAACAGTACTTACAATCGTAGATGCGAATGCGACAGCTTCGTCAAGTCCCCTTCGTCTAACCCTTGCTCGAAAGATCCACAACCTGGCTGACAGCAGCTTCACTGATCACCTCTCCTTTGGCTGAATTTATGTTTCCTATGAGATCATAGGTTTCACGCTAGAAATTCTTCCCCCTTTCCACCATCATAGAGCTTGCTTATATAGGTTGGGAGGAGATTAACCTCTTGAGTTATCTTTAGAACAAGTTGGGAACCTCCTCCTTAGATCAGGGATCTCCTGATGAAACCAATAATTCGAGTACAACTTCCTCCTAATTTCAAAAGATCCTTTCCTCATTCTCCTCACCGGGCTAACAATTGACCCAGATTAGGGAGCACTCCTTCAAAAGGGGCATCAGAGTGCTAGAATTCTCCCTGAGAATATTAAGGGGAGCGCCAACGCTTCAAAAGTGGGCAGCGCTCCTTCAGAAGGGTGAGGGAGCGTTATAACACTCCCTGAGGCCTTATAGGGGAGCGCTAGCGCTCCTAAGGCTATTTCAGAGGAGAGTTCACCCTCAAAACTCTTGATTGAAAGACCTTTTCAGGTGCTAAGAGTTATTTGACTCCAGTGAACCAGTTCTCCTTCTTCAAACCAAGTACATCAGATGTTTTAAGTGTCTCCTTAGTGTCGTCATTATGGAAACATGATTAAACAACGTTTGCGACACTTGTAACCAACTTGCGACACTTGCGAAAGTTGTAAGGAAGTTGCGACACTTACAACAATTGAGAGGAATATGCGACACTTATCCAGTTGAGTAATTTTGATGTGTAACATCTTGGAAACTGAACAACAAAATAATTGATTCAAATGATTTAGAGACGGTCTGGTGGTTTTACATGGGACTACTATGACTTGAAAGGGATTCACCCAGATACTTGTATACACCACATTTACACCAATGACCAAATCAAACCTATTAGGAAACCTCTGAAATCTCCTGCATATCAATTTTATTTATCCCATCTTAGATAGTAAGTGGGTATCATTGCTAGTCATTATTCCTAAGAAGAATGGAAAGTGGAGGATTTGAGTGGACTTTAGAGATATTAATAAGGCTACCTTTAGGGACTATTTTCCCTAACCTTTCATATATCAAGTGTTGGGAGCCTTGTCCCAAAAGAGATTCTTTTCATTCTTGGATGGGTTCACTGGTTACAACCATATCCAAATTGCACCAAAGGATCAGGACAAGACCACATTTACTTGCCCTTAGGGAGCTTATGCTTATAGGTTCCTTCCCTTTGGTTTATGTATTTCCCCTGCCCCATTTCAAAGGGTTTTCTTGGCCATCTTTTCTAACTTGGCCCATGATTGTGTGGAAGTCTATATGGATGAATTCATGGTATATGGAGATGATTTACAGCAAGCCTTAAACAACCTGGAGAAAGTATTAATCATGTGTAGAGAGACCAACCTTTCCCTCAACCATGAAGAATCTAGTATGATGTTCACCGAGGGGATTGTGTTAGGCCATCATATTTCTAGAATTGGGATATAGGTGGATCCTACAAAAATTGAAATTATTTCTTGAATCAGAACCCCTAGTTCTCAGTAAGAGGTTAACATATTCTTATGGAATGTTAGATATTATAGAATATTAATTAAGAATTTCACAAGACTGGCTGCCCCAATGTTCAAATTGTTAGCTAAGGATCTTGAATTCCATTGGGATTCTCAATGTCAAATTGCTTTTGAGATGCTAAAACAAAAACTTCTAAATGCTCCTATTTTGAGAGGGCCAAATTGGTCCCTTCCTTTCCATATTTGTATTGATGCCTCAAATATGCATCTAGGAGTTGTTTTGGGCCAAAGAGAAAATCAAGTCCCATATGCTATCTATTTTTTCAGTAAAAAACTTTTTCCTACCGAGCTAAACTACACTGTAACCGAAAAATAATTCTTAGTGATAGTTTATGCCATCAATAAATTTAGACATTATATAATTGGATATAAAATTTGTATACACACTGATCACTCAACTATTAAGCTTCTAATGAATAAACCTGTTATGAATGCTTAAGTTACCATATGGCTGCTACTACTAAAAGAATTCAATATTACTATTCTAGATAGGCCCGAGAGAGAGAATATTGTTGTTGATTTTCTGTCTAAACTCATTCATATAGGAAATAATGCACCAGTTGATGATAATTTTCCTGATGAAAACTTTTTTTCTATTTCTACTTACATTCCCTGGTTTGTAGATGTAGCGAATTATTTAGTAACAGGAAAATTACATCAAAATTGGTCCACACGAGAGAAGCACAAAATTATACAATTAAGTTCTAATTACATGTCGCATGATGATTTTTTGTACCACACTAGACCTGACTTAATGATCAAAATATGTGTGTGAGAAGATGAGATACATGAAATTCTAAGAGCCAACCAAAATGAGCCATGTGGTGGGAATTTTGCTGATAAAAGGACTGCATATAAAATATTGCAATCGTGATATTACTAGCCAACCTAGCAAAGAAGTACGTGGCCAGTTGTGATGATTGTCAAAGGATGGGAAATCCAAATTCAACTGATGAAATTCCACTTCAGGACACGGGTATTGATCAAATCTTTTGAAAAGTGAGAATTATATTTTGTAGGGCCAATCTCCCTTATGTCTAAAAAGAAAAGGTACATATTGGTTTGTACATATTATGTGACAAAATGGGTAGAGGCTAAATCTTTGTATTCTACTAATAAGAATTTTGTTGTTGATTTTCTATTAGAATAAATATTTACTCCTTTTGGTGTACCTAGAGAGATATTAACAGATCAAGTGAGTCAGTTAACTTCCAAGTTAGCCAAATCCATCATAGAACAATATCAGATTAAGCACCAAAAATCTACACCCTACCACCCCCAAGAAAATGGACAAGTGGAGTCTACTAATAAGGTGATAGAATCCATTCTCACAAATGCATTTCAGATGCACCATAAAGACTGGGCAGATCAGTTTCCTGAATCCTTGAGAAGCATAACAAGTCATACCCCTTATTAATTGGTGTATGGGAAGTGGGTTTTGCTTCTCATAGAATTTCAAGTAAAGACCTTTAGAACAATCATGAAATTGGGAGTGGACCTAGATGAGGTGAAAAAACAAAGGGTAATGCAACTGAATGAACTTGATGAGATCATGTTCTTCATGCTATACAAGGAGTATTTTATCAAGTTCTTCAAAAATATGAAATGTAATTGGTAAGTGAGGGGGATTCTCCTCCTACTAATCCACCACTATAAGTTTCTTGTCATTTTACTTGAGTTGTACATATGTATATATATGTAGATATATATTCTTGTGTGACTAATGAAATTCAGTTGATTCCTTTATCTAGCCTTGGTATATTATTAATGGTTCGAGGATCCCAATGGAGTTTTCTTTAAGTTTTTCAGACTCCTTAAAATTGAAAATGACGACGAGAAGGAGCTAGCTCGGGCTCGAGAAAAATCCATGAGACATTAAATGAAGTTTTCTTTAAGTTTTTTAGATTCCTTAAAACAAAAAATACCGGCAAGTAGGAACTAGCCTGGGCTCAATAAAAATACCCGGGAGAGTAAATGGAGTTTTCTTTAAGTTTTTTATACTCCTTAAAACTGAAATAACTAGCGAGCAGGAACTGGCCTAGGCTCAAGAAAAATCCATGGGAAAGTAGTAGTTAGGTTCTATGTGCCAATAAAATGGAAGTATTAGCATAATGGTTTGGTGGCTGTATTGGTTCCAAAAGAGAAGTTTTCTGCATCTCAGCAGCAGGAGGCTTCCCAGTTATGGTTAATTTCTCATTACAAAGCATGGAACCCGACTGTTGAATTTTGTTCTATTTGTTTATCACTTCCACTGCAATTTAAAATTTCCTATCAAAGTGTGTTGCTTCTAGTTTTTAAGAACAATACTTCAAAAAATCAATAGCATTTGAAAATATTCTTTGGGCATCCTCACAAGACATTTCAATCCTGATATGTCTCAATCCTATCAAGGGTATATAAAGCTAGTATTTATATCATGTACTTTTGTGCATTCATCACTCTGATTATATGATCCGGTACCAGCCCATGAATCTGGTACTTCAATGTCATATTCTGGTAAAAACACCTATAGGTATGATCTGGTACCAGTCAGTGAATATGGTACTTCAATTTCATATTCTAGTAAAAGAACATACATGTATGAATAGCTAGGGGAGCGACATCATCGTTTTTCTTCATTCAATCTAATCATCATTCATAAAAGTTCACTACAAGTAAAGGGAGGTACGAGAAAGTTTATCGTATTCTTTATATTAATTATCGTTTAGATCAACTGTTGAATTGTTCTTTTTCCTTGTATGCACATTCCATTTTAAACCATTACACCCACTGCTAGTACACCACTATCATTCCATAAACAATTATTCCTTTACTTATCATAGTCTCATATGATATGCATACCACATATCCCCTCTGATGCAGAATGTGTCTTGTTATACGTCTCATGCATTTTCGCATAACTATTAAAGTGTCCCATCATTATTAGAAATGGTTTGAATGTGGCTCATTTGAAATATCATGATGAAACCGTCTGAAAACGTCTCCCTTGATATAATAATCAAATATGACCATTGTACCATTACCATTATCGAATATATTCTCCTTTGAATGGCATAGCCATTCAAATGAACGTAATCTATATAGTATTATATTACTCTGTTTTCTTCTCACTTGGTTTTGTTGATGAATTAAAACATGCCTTCCCTCACCAAATCACTCTTCCTACTCTTCTTTCCAATAGAAATTCCCTTGTGTGTTCATCTACAATCGTCCATGTGTCATGCCTGAGGATATATTTCAAACTAGGCATGGGTATTGATCACCATAAGCCAATATTTTGACTATACAGGGAAACAAATATCAAGCATGCAGAGACAATTTCAAATTAGAGAAATTCCACGGATATAATGATAGGGTATCTCAAGAGTTTGTAGAAAACTATGATGTAAATACTACTCAATTGGGTGAAATAAAGATACAGATCACTGGATCCATTATAGAAGAATCCACTGTCCTGCCAATGGAAGGAGAAAAGTACTTTAAGGGTATGTCAATCGACAAACAAATTTGTCAATGATTCTTGACACCTGAACATCCAGACCCCAATTGGAAAAAGGGTATTCCCTGTAGTTGGATAAGGAGTGAATAGTGGAACATGTTGATCAGTCTAAATAAGTTTTTTACATGGGAAGGAAGGTATGGGATTACGTTTTTATATCATCTGAGGTTATTATTACATTTTGAAGACGGTTTAAAAATTAATTTTCCATATTTTTCTTGGATGAGATTGGGTAAAATGAATAGAGGAGTGAGACTTGCCTCCATGAAGCTTGAAACAAGTTTATATCATCATGGGCTATTTAAATTGTTAGTCAGGAATGTGTTAAGAAAGAAAGATACTAGTTGGAAGTGGTTGTTGACTCAGTGTTTTTCCAAAGAAGTGGCGACAGAGAAAATGGGGGAGACCCTGCCCATGACTAAACCTCATGAGAGAAATCTAGGAAATACCTCAAAGTCTGAAGAAAATGATGTAGGAAGAAAATTTAGTAAGAATACAAAGGGTAGTGAAAAGAAGAGGACAAAGTCTAACATTGAAACAAGGGAAGTTGCGGCCAGTATTATAGAGATGGTTGATGAGTCACACCAAGAGGATAATGTAGAACTGGAGAAGACCCATGAATTGAGGGTTAAAGATAAGAATACTACTATAACTCTTGCATATGAAAGCACATGGAAATCTACTAAGAGAAAAGTAAAATTGGTAAAGGAGAAACAGAGTCTGGTACCTACACCTGAGCCTATGGTGAAACAAATGAAAAATAAGAAACAATGATTATTTGAGGATGAAACTGATGTATCTCTACCAGAAACCCCTATCACTGAAACCATAGGACGATCAAAAAACAAATGTTCCTCTAATCAATGGGTTATTCCAAAAACTAGTCATTGAATCACCAAAAGTATGGGTGAGAAAAAGAAGGCTCCTTGACTTGAGTATCAACCAGATGAGCTGATTGATATTTCCACTTCACAAGAGGCGAAGGATGAACATATTGAGGAGAGAAGTGGGACAAAATAACTCACTAAAGAGAATTTTAAAAAATTAGTGGTGAAATGTAAATGTGAGAAAGAAATCAAGAAACAAGCAGAACCCACCCCCTTGGTACTCTGATGGAGCAACATACAATAATTAGAGTAGAATGGATTCATAAGAAGAATGAGAAATTAAACAGGAATTTGAGGAATAATCTAGTCTTGACAACCATATCAAAAAGGAAAATGAGTTGTTGAAATCTCAAAATCACAAATTGTAGAGTAAGAAAGAAAAAATTATTGCAAAGCTTAAAAAGGCCTTCCACCTGGGTAAGAAGTGGGAAAATGAAGCTAAAAAACACATAGTTTACAATAATATGCTTAAAAAGGAGCTTAAGAAGAAGAACAAAGGAGAAGCCTAAGGTCTTGATATTTTGGCCCAAGGAAGGAATAGTACTAGTTTTGAAATTTTTGAAGACTGATGATTGCATGAGGACATACAATGGGTTAGGCATGGGGGGAAAGTTGGGCCTCCTTTTTATTACCATTAGACACCATATTTTTCCTCTTCCATTGATCATTTTCCCTATTATTTGCATTAATGCACTCATCATACTTGTCTTTACACTCTTTTAGTCACTTCCTTGTGTATAAAGGTAAAGAGCATACAATTATGATTTTTATGGTTTATTAATGGTTTGAAATGTTGAATTAACACTATAATCCCTATAACTAACCTATTGTGAATATCCTCTTTAACACATGACTCTATCTCAGACAATTTGGATTACATATACTTCTGACACTTTTGGTACCAGACTATTCCACAACCATCTGGTACCAGAACATCCTATAGGCGTCTAGTCTTTGTTCCTGAGAATCTGAATTCTATCAGCTGAGTGGAATATTTTTTATGGGTTCTAGGAAAGAGTTGAGGATCAACATCGACCATTATAGACTTTCACAATACAAATTCCTTCTTTCTAATTCACTTTGTTTCATGAGGATGAAGTCATCTCAATGAAATAAACATAGTATCACCTATTTTGAGCGATGAATATCTATTTGGATAAGAATGGTGTAATTGTTTGAATTTGAACTATATTTATTTTCCATTGTATTGGGTCATTTCTCTTTTATAAAGAGGGCCTATAGGTATTTAGATAGAAGAGGAGACAATATGTAATGTTATGTTTTCAAATAAATACTATGAATCTACTGTAAACAATTACTCATTTATTGGAGATTAATATAAGTTTGATTCAATGATTTTTTGTGTTCCTTAGTCTTATACCCCATGCATTTTAAATGCTTCCTTGTTGGTGTCGGAAAGGGACCACTGATCTATCTTGGTAATCCTACTGTAAATTTTTAATGTGACTTTTTTATTCTTGCATTTGTGTATTGATCATTTGGTACATGTTGTTAATTCAATTTCCAAATCAAAGCTATATCATGTGAATATCGTAATGAGCTTGTGTGATGGTCAAATCTTCATAGATGCGAGAAATGAATAGGTTTTATAATTAATTGTGTTTTTGTGAGTTTGATAAGTGTGTGGTGCACCATATCTTTAGTAATTTCAATTGGTTTTATAACCAGTAATGTGTCTTAGAGTAAACTACAAGGATTTATGAAGTTTCTCTTATTGCATTATGAAAAGTCATGTTTTCTTTACAAGATTTATTTTTGGGTTGTAAGTGTGTTAATATGGGAGAAAACAAAGACTCCATATTTTGTATTACATGAACCAATAAATGGAAGGTCTTGATAATATTTATGCTTCTTGTGTAGAAATAGAGTATTTTTCAGGGTTGCAAGTTGTTTATTAGATTTACCCCTTGTTCTTAATATTAATCAATTTTGAAGAGTGCGTTAGAGATTGCTTGATATTTAATATCTAAGTGTGTCATTATAGGGACAAGTTAGGACTACTCCATCCTTCATATTCCCTGATCCAATAAATGGAAAACCTTGGAACAATTTATGTTTCTTGTACTAGTTACTTGCAGAGACAAAATATTTTCCATATTGCACGTTACTTGCTAGATGTCCTTCTTTAGGTAAGGTTATTTAAATCTTGCACGGTGTGTGGAGAATAGGATATGAATATATCAATTTCATTTTGATTGAAGTATTAATTTTATGTTTTGTAGATTGTAATCAGTGTTTGATTAAAACAGAGTTTGAATTTAGCATTGGTTTAATTCCCACTATACTAATTGATCATATTTATAACACCTGTTATGGAATATATAGTGTAACAACTCTATTCATTACGAGTTTCAATATATAAATTAATGCATGTTTATATATATTAAACATACAAATACACCAACAAAGGTCACTCAATTACTTAAAGATGGTATCAGAGGAAGAAATTTGTTCCTAAAACAACATTATTTTTATGAAGAGGCACATTGATTCATTTATCTTTTACAAAGAGACACAATGGTTCAATATCATACACATTTTGGAATACTATATAACCAGAAAAACATGGTGAAAGAAAAGGTTATCTGATATCTAATTCAGAAGATCAAAATAGAGGCAGAGTCGAAGGAATAATTTGGAACTGAAACACACAAATGAAGTGAGTTTGGAAGGGAGGAGCAAGGGAGGATTGGATTCCTCTACAAATTGGATCCTAAACAATAGAGAGTTGCAACTTCCTCAAGTTGGTACTTGAAAAATAGAGGATTTGAGTTCTCAATAGGTTGCAGCCTGAATACACAAGGAATTGCAACTTCCTCAAGTTGGTGCTTGAAAATATTGGATGAGTGTCTCCTTGAGTAGGTTCTCAAAATGAAATGAGATTGGTTTCTCCTTAAAGTTATAGCTTATAAAAGAAATATAAATTTTATGATTTTTACATTTATAATTTTGTGTACTGTATTTTATTGTTGATAAATTGTTATGGTTAATTATCTTAATAATTAAATAATTGATTTAAATTATGAAAAATAATCAATATTGATTCACTCCCCCTCTCAGTATTTAACAACATTTCAACAAGAAACACCCCATGAAATACTTTAGAATGATAGAAGATGGGCTTTCCTCCCTACATCAATACTACTCCCATGGCATACCCACTTGCACCGGTCTCCACTTCGAAGGGATTTTCCAAGTTTGGTAGTGCAATTTGGTGCTTGGATGATCTTTCTTTTCATCTCATCAAAGGCATTCTACTGATTCTTCCCCGACTGGAAACTCTTACCACTATTTGTTATGGCATGGAGTGATGCATCTCCTACTAAAAATGAAGCTATGAACTTTTGCAAGTATTACGCTTCCGTGAAAAAACTCCTAACTTCAGTGACATTTGTATGAACTATCCATTTCATTATGGCCTTCATATTTTTGGGGTCTATATTTTTCTCCCCTCCGGCGATCACATACCCCAAATACACCAAATATTGCTAAGAAAAATCATATTTATTGAGATTGTCCAACAACTAGTGCTTCTTTATACTATCTAACACCTACATAAGATGTCATATGTTATCCTCCTAGATAATGATATAAACCATTATATCATCCAAATAAACAATAAAAAATTAATCTATATAAGAGAATAAAACATCATTCATTAGTCTCGTAAATGTAGTTGGTGTGTTACATAAACTAAATGGAATAACCAACCACTCATACAAACTTTTCCTTGTCTTAAAGGAAGTATGCAGGTATATTCTTCTTTGACTCATACCTAGTGATATCCTTATTTAAAATCCACCTTAGTGAAGTACTTTTCATGCTACAATTGGTCCAACAAATCATCAATCATTGGCATAGGGTATCGATTCTTTAGTGTAATATTTTTCAATGCACTATAATCGATACACGTTATCCATGTCCCATACTTATTGGGTAAAATTATGATCTGTGAACCACAAGGTGAGGTACTTGGTTGAATAACACCCTTCTCCAATAAATCCCATAGCTACTTCTTCAGACTATATATACATCCCAATATTTGGTAATGAGGAGTCTAGAAATAATTGTATTTTGTATTCCACATCCCCTTTGGGTGGTATCCCTTTAGGATCTTTGAAAAATCCTATGTATTTCTATATCAACTCCTCCAATTGATGTTTTTTTTCTTTAGCACACCCCTCTAGGGATTCCTTCACTCTCTTTAACTTTTCATTAGACTTTATTTCTCTTACGAAAAGAAAAACATATTTCTTACTAGAACTAATCAACTTATTTTCTTAGTTGGCACTTACCAATGAGATATTTGACTTTCCTTTATGTGTGTTAATGATGCAGGACTTCCCATCCTTGATTAGTCGATATTGGTTGGCTCTTTGTGTGAATATTTCATCCCTCATATACATGTAGGGGATTCCAATCATTACCCCACATAGATCAAGGGGTACTATGTCCAATTACACTTCATCAAAAAAATAAACACTTATAGAAAATTTAATCTTACATGGTTTCATTATATTTATCTCTCCATCCTTATTTACCCAACCCAATGGATAAGGGATAGGATGATTGTTGTAGGAAAATCTCCCTGCGGACAGGTAGATCACCTCTAAGAGCTTGACCTTAACCCTAGACATAAAAATGCTTAACGTGGACACTGACTTCCTTTCAAATCTATCTAAACTAATACATGAGAAGGAAGGATAACAGAAGTACCTCTTTATCGACGTTTGTCCCTGCACGCTACGAGTTGTGCTCCAATCCTTTGCTCCTCGCTGAGTCCTACAGACAAACAAGATACGACTACTTCCTACTCTATTGATATTAGCTTGAAAATAGATCTATCAGTTAATGATAAGTTCATGTAACATCAGACACAAACTAGAAAGAAACAGGCCAAGCATGTCATATTAATGAGAATAACGACAACAGTACTTACAATCATAGATGCGAATGCGACAGCTTCGTCAAGTCCCCTTCGTCTAACCCTTGCTCGAAAGATCCACAACCTGGATGACAACAGCTTCACTGATCACTTCTCCTTTACCTGACTGTGTGTTTCCTATGAGATCATAGGTTTCATGCTATCAATTCTTCCCCATTTCCACCATCATAGAGCTTGCTTATATAGGTTGAGAGGAGCTTAACCTCTTGAGTTATCTTTAGAACAAGTTGGGAACCTCCTCCTTAGATCAGGGATCTCCTGATGAAACCAAGAATTCAAGTACAATTGCCTCCTAATTTCGAAATATCCTTTCCTCATTCTCCTCACCGGGCTAACAACTGACCCAGATTAGGGAGCGCTCCTTCAAAAGGGGCATCAGAGTGCTAGAACGCTCCCTGGGAAGCTTAAGGGGAGTGCTAGTGCTTCAAAAGTGGGCAGCGCTCCTTCAGAAGGGTGAGGGAGCGTTATAACGCTCCCTGAGGCCTTATAGAGGAGCGCCAATGCTCCTAAGGCTGTTTCAGGGGAGCGTTCACCCTCAAAACTCTTGATTGAAAGCCCTTTTTAGGTGTTAAGAGTTATCTGACTCCAGTGAACTAGTTCTCCTTCTTCAAACCAAGTACATCAGATGTTTTAAGTGTCTCCTTAGTGTCATCATTATGGAAACATGATTAAACAACGTTTGCGACACTTGTAACCAACTTGCGACACTTGCGAAAGTTGTAAGGAAGTTGCGATACTTACAACAATTGAGAGGAATATGTGACATTTATCCAGTTGAGTAATTTTGATGTGTAACAGAATGCCCCCCAAAGTATGAAGTCAGAAGACGCGAACTGATGACTGAAATACTTTGTTGACGTTCAAGAAATGGTATAGACTCAGAGAACCGGACGGAAGCTGCACATAAACATCCAACAAATATCATGACATATTTCATAACCCAAGGCAGGCATACCTATGATTGGGTGATCGAGACTTGTAAGGTATGGCCGCCATAATATACACTGCGGATCCATAATTGTATTGATAAAAGGGTATAGCCACCGAAGATACAATGTGGATCTATACTTTGATGACTCAGACTGATCGTAGCCATGAAGAATACACAGTGGATCTATGAGATGATGAGACATAGCCATGACCAATACACAGTGGATCTATGTAACAGTGTATGTGTTCTTTGTCCAATAAAAACTCCTCCGCAACCTAGGAAAATAATATATCAAAGTGATTACCCAACCTAGGGTCTTCTTACCAATCCCAGTGTGATACGATTCTAACCATGTGAATAGATGTCTTGACGTCGAACATGGAAGAAACCACTTGATTACCGGTCAATGAGGTAAACCATTAACAAGTGCGAGGGAGATCACCATTAATGTCAATGATTCTCAAGGTATCTTAGTACATTCCATCAAACGTGAATAGATGAGTTGAGGTCGAACATTCGTGGAATCATTCGATCAGAGGTCAATGGTGTATACCCACTGTCGAATGTGAGGAGGCCTGCCATTGAGGCATGCAGGTCACAAAGTACTATTTAGTTTCTAAGTCTACTTCCCGGATAATGTGTTGAAGTCGACAGGAATAGACTCGTCGAGGGAGGGCCTTGATGTATCCCCTATCAATGACGCGAAACACATATAAATATGTAATTGGTAGATCAAAAGAACATGGTCTGACATGGGTTTTGAGACAAGATATTTGGGATGGTTGACTCTCGAGGCGGATACTTCCCTTGAACACTGAGGCACAACAGCAAAATGTGACATGGACCAATACTTATGCAATGGGTGTGATGACTTGCATCGGGTGACCCAAAGGAGTGAAAGGAACTCAAAGATCGGTTCAGTGCAGAGGTTCAGCGGATTATAATATATGTAAATGACAAAGTGTCGTGTTCAAGGGTGACTCTAAGAAGTGTTGGACGATGTTCTCAATAGACTGCTTGGCTTTCTCCTTTCAATTTTTCCCCCATCCAGATAGATGAGTACCTCTTTTTAATTTAACAAGCTCGAGGAGGATAACACATGCTCGATATAACTCACCTTCGGTAAGTTCCTCTTCCTTTGTTTAATGAACCAGAAGAAGTAAGGGATCGGTCTCGTATGGGCCTATCGATGTGTGCTTTAACGAGTCCAAAGACATAAAAATCGAAGGTTTTTCGGGATTATAGAGTTTGGAAAAATGCTTAAAAGAGAACTCTCTCAGTTCCTTTTTCGTACAGTAGTCCAATGAGACCAAAAAAGGGTTAAACTATCGCTCGTAAGACGCCCTTTCTGACCTTTTAACGAGTGTGAAAGGATGCAAGATCACTCGACAATCTTTTCATATTTAGAGAGTCTGAAAAGGGTTTAAAGGAGACTCCAGGGGGGTTCCTTTTTCGTGTGTTTGTATCCAGATAGGTCCAAAAAAGAGATAAAAGTTTACCCGGTTATGTTCTCATATTGTCGAGCTCGAGAACGAACTAAGACTATGCTCATAAGTGCGACAAGGTAAATAACCGATCAGGACTGCCAAGAAACCTACGACACCAAAGCTACAAACCAAAGTTTAGTGAAGCCATTACATCATTAGAGAAACCCAAAAATGACCATACCTTACAAAAGATGGAATTTTATAAATAACAATTGATTTGAAAATTCATTTACAATTTCATTTGCAAGAATTTATGGAGTAGTGGAGAATCTCATTTTGGAGCAAATCTTGTTTTTCTCGTTGCCGGAGCTAAGATTGATCATTTCGCTCTCCGTTCGAACCAGGTAGGTGCCCATCCCTTGCTCTTTCAATTACATGGTTTTAGGTTGGTTTTCATAGCATTATTTATTTCAAAACACAAAGCCTTAAGTCGCCCCTCTTTGAACCAAATCGGCCTCTTTTTAAAAGTTAATAAAATAGGGGGATTCTTTTGCAAAAATGCATTAGAGAAGGGTCATTAGGATGTCTACACCCTTGCAATCGATTCAACCAGTCATTTTTAGCAAAAGAACTCATAAAAATTCTCCCCAAATGCCCACGCACCCCCCAAAGTCGTTTTGCATTTTCAAAGCGTTCTTATCATTATTTGACAAATGTTAAAGGACGTGGTGGTTAAAAAGAGTGAGTGGTAGCTTTTAGATGACATGGGTACTTTGTTTCATGTTTTAAAATGCTTTTTGAAAATCGTCGAAATCACCAAAACGTGAGGAATAACGAAATTCTTGATTTTTTTGTTTTGTAGGTGTCTTCGACAATCATGATTGAATGGAAAAAGAGGGAACATGAGATGGATGATTTGGCTGCTCTACGGAGTCCTCATACGCGGGCCGCTTTGCGAGCTTGCGGCTTGCTCAAGTTCTTCAAATTACAAAAAATGAAGAGAGAGGTGTTACTTCTTGAGCATATGATTGGTCTTTGGGATGTTGCAGAACAGGGATTCTGTATCGGCACACAATTTCTAACCATTGAGTTGGAAGATGTGTAATTTTTGATCAGCCTCTCGAAAAGAGGGGTCCCCATATCTTTCACTGGGCAGAGGGCATTACCTAAGCAAGTGGATGTGTATCTGGCACATCACTGCATTCCGGGAGCAAGGTTGGTAGGGGGCAGGATCCCTATCAAGGATATACGAGATTTGCCTCTCCGATATATATTATTTGCTATTACGAGCGTGACAGGTAGCACTAGCGCTCATCTGGCATCGAGGTCGCAGGTGTCCTATAGTGTTTAGTGTTTGGAACCAACACTGTTCAACTGGAGTGCAGTGTTCCTTCGGAATGTGAAGGAACAGATCTCACGGTGCAGGATTGGTTAGAAGCAGTTCGGCTATGGCTCATTTTTGGTCTCATTTTTCCTAGAGCACATCCCTCAGATGCAGCCTCAGATAGCACTAGCAGTACGACCAGTGGACGAACCTAGGATGGAGAGGTGGACTAGTCTGTCTCCAAGGCTAGTTTCAGAGTCAGAGTTCCACTTCACTGGTGATTTCTTTGCCTGGCTGAGACGGCAGTACCTTTGGATAGAGGACTTCCCCTATGCCGATGTAGACTTCCGTGGGAGTATGGACTTGATTTTTCCCACGGGGGAAGACTGGGACGAGTCAGGTAAGAGATTAAGCCATATCTTGTCTAATTTTTGTTTTTTAAGTTTTTGATGTATATGTATTTTTTTGGGTATGTAAAAGAGTCTTAACGGATGTTTTGTTTCCAACATGCAGACAAGGGAATAGTGTGCCCTATTGATATACCAGTACCAGGGTGTCATGGAGGTTCCCCATTTGCAGCAGATCCAATGGTACCAGTGATGGGTCTCCGGGAGGTCGAAAGAAACCTCCAAGGCCTTACGATGGGCATCCCTCCTCTGCGGAGGGGGGATGTGCCTTTACATCTGCAGTGACACACTGTAGGAGTACCGAAGAATGTTAATTATTTGTTGAGGCACGTAGTGCGCATAATAGTGTGTTACTCACAGCATAACGTAGTGCGGGGAGATTAGAATCTCTTCGGTGATCATGTTTTGTATGCCTTGTCAAGCGACGCTGTATGGGTGGAAAGGCCCAATATTTTGCTCTTTTACACACTTTTTGATGTAAAGAAAACATTTTAGTCACGCCATATCTATATATATATATATATATATATATAGATATAGATATATAGATATATATACAGTTTCGAGTTTTTATGATGCTGATGATTTGTACATGATGATGTCTGTGTAATGTACAGTTTTTGCTTTCCTTGAATCTTATCTGTGGGCTAGATACCGATCCATGATATAATTATCTAACGAATTTGAAACACTATTAAGTTCTCTTGGAATGTGTCTATATTCAATGTAATCGAACATTCGTTCAAGACGGCGAACTTGTAAGTGTAGATGTAGCAGGATAGGACTACGAGTAGCGTAGATGTGGTTGAGTTGATAAACCACGAGTTGGGAGTCTAAGTAAATAATGATACGAGAGATACCTAGGGAGGAGGCTTGGGTCAACAGTCCAATGACAGCATGGTATTCTACCATATTGTTGGTTGATGGTCCTAAACAGATGCCTCCTGAACTCACCACCTCATCAAACTGATAAATAACCCATGCTGCCGAAGCAATGTTACGGGTATGTCGGTTGGCGCCATCCGTGAACCCAAAAAGATAGGAAAGGCAGACGTCATTTGCGCATGAAAACATAGGCACAGTCATGAGTGGCAACGGTAAAGACTCGAGCACGTGAAAGAAAAAGACACACCAAACTAAAATACAATAATGTACAAAGTACAGATGCTAGGTGATCTAGGCATAGTACTTTTTAAGGTAAAGCCCATTTCAGGGCTCTCCCAGGGAAATTCCATCATGATCTACTAGTTCATAAGCACCTTTGTGTAAAACATTCTTCACGATGTAAGGACCGTGCCACATAGGTTCTAACTTTATTGTTCCCAATTTATCATGTGCTTGTTCGTAAACGAGGACTAAGTCTCCTTCTGCAAAGGCTCGAGGTTGGACGGATTTGTCATATTGACTCTTAATTCGTTTCTGATGTGCCTCATTAACGAGGGAAGCATCGCGACGTGTTTCATCCAGCTTGGATAGATATAAGAATCGTTCTTCTTCCGCATAAGTATGGGGCAGGAGTTCTACTTTCAATTTTAGTGATGGAATCTCGCACTCGATTGGTAGGACGACTTCAATGCCACGATGTCTTGTTTTCCCATACCATGCATTGGATCATGGTTTTTAGGACTTTGTTGATAGCCTCAACTTGCCCGTTCTCTTGAGGGTAGTAAGGGGATGAGTTTTCATGGCGAAAACCCAATTTGACATGTAACTCGCTCATCATTTGGTTTTTGAAGTGTGCACCATGGTCGGTGACGATGGCACGTGGTACACCAAAACGAGTAATGATATGGTTGAAGAGGAATAGAGCTATAGTACGGCCATCATTCAGGAAGGTAGGCATAGCCTCAGCCAATTTGTTGAAGTAGTCGACGGCGACGATGATGTAACTGTGCCCCCTGGCTGAGGTAGGCTTACACTGCATGAAATCGATACCCCATTTGGAAAAGGGGCTGATGGAAATAATGGGGTGCAGTGCAATAGGGTGGGTGCATGCCTTCTTGTTGAAGATTTGGCAGGGTGGGCATTTTTTGACGGCCTCGATGCAATCTTTGAAAATCGAGGGCCAAAAGTAGTCGGCACGTAGGATTTTTTGGGTTGTGGCCATCCCGGAAAGGTGACCTCCACAGGCGCCAAGGTGACAATTGTTCAAAACGCGTTCAGCCTCTTCGTTAATCAGACATCACCGAAGGATGGTGTCAATACCACAACGATACAAAGTGTCGCCGAGGATGAGATAATGACGATAGTGGTGACGGATGCATCGACGCTCTTCGCGAGAGATGTTGGGCTGAAAACGTTGAGTTTGAAGGTAGAGGAGAATGTCTCCGTACCAAGGGTCAGAGGTGTTGATGAGGAAGAGAGATTCATCGGGGAGAGAATCTCTAGGTTCAATGTTTTCATCGGCACAAGGGAGAGCACAAATGAGCTCGGAAAACACCAGGGATTTTTCGGCTTTAGCCTTTGTAAACTCGAGATCGAATTCTTGAAGAATAACGATCCATTTCGAATATTTTCCCCCAAGTACTTGACACATCAAGACGTGGTACATGGGGTTGGAGTCTGCGATTACCGTGGTGGTGTGTAATAAGATGTAGTGGCGGAATCTTTGGACAACAATGACGGCTTCCATAGCCAGTTTTGCAACATGCGAATATCCGAGTTCAGGTCCGGATAAAATCTTGCTCAGATAATAAATCACGTGTTCTTCGTCGTTAGAGTCCTCTTGAACTAACACCATCGGAATGGTAGAAGTAGAAGCGGCCAAGTAAAAAATATAATCCTTTGTATATTCAGAAGGATGTAACAAAGGAGTGTGGGTCAAAGTGTGCTTAAGAACGTTGAATGACCGTTGGGCAGTGTCATCCTAGATGAAAGGGACGTTCTTTTGTAGTAGCCGCATAAATCCTTTAGTGATCTCGGCATAATTGTAGATGAAACGACGAAGAAAGTTTTCTTTGCCTTGCAAACTTTGGAGTTGGTTTAAGTTGGTAGGTGGGGGTAAGGCTAGAATGGCCTTGATCTTTAAGGGATCCACCCTGATCCCGTCTTTGGAGATGATGAAACCGAGGAGTCGGCCAGATTCGACAGCGAAAATGCATTTATGTCGGTTCAGACGAATACGATAGAAATGACATCGACGAAAAATTGCTCGCAAGTGACCAACGTGATCAGGTCAGTGGGATGAATGGGCGGGTAAGTCATCGAGGTAAGGTTCTACGATATGCTTGATGTCGTGGAAAGCGTACAACATGGCTCGCTGTAAAGTAGCACCAGCATTTTTAAGGCCAAAAGGTAGCTTCCGGTAGGTGAAAGTTCCCCAAGGGCAGATGAAGGTTGTCTTATGTTGATCAGCAGGTAAGATTTCAATCTGGTTATATCCAGAAAATCCATCCATGAAAGAGAAGATTACACTTCCTGCACAATTATCGATGATTTGATCGATGAAAGGCGTAGGGTAGTTGTCCTTGGGACAAGCTTTGTTGAGATCTCGATAATCTACGCAAACACGGATGGTCCCTTGTTTCTTGGCAACCGGAACGAGGTTGGAGACCCATTCCATCAAAGGACGGGGTAGATGAAGCCAAATTTTAGAAGTTTTTCAACTTCTACCTTTATAGCTGCCATTTTCTTGGGGTGAACTGGGTGGAGTTTCTGTCGAACCGGTTTTACATCAGGGTAAGTTTTGATTTCTTGTTTGACGATTGAAGGGTAAATCCCTGGCATTTCCTCGTAGCTCCATGCGAAGACATCACAGAATTCCTTGAATAAAGCGGTGTAAGAAACCACTTCGTCGGGCATGCAATTAGCACCAAGATTAATGTTTTCCACGACACCTTCTTTGACTGAAATGTCAATTGTGATTGTAGTAGAGATGTTACCCATGTTCCCCTCAGAGAAAGTATCGTGTGTGAGGATAGGGGATTGCGGAGCATCGGTAACATCGGGGGGGAAGACAGATCGTATGTCTTGAACTTCTTCCAAAGGTGGAAGGAAAGAGGATCGATGGTGGTTATCATCCCAGGGAAATTCGTCAATGCTAAGCATTTCCATAATAGATTCGTCCGAAGGAAAAATGTGGGAAATGTAATCAACGACAGATGATAGGGAATCCAACCACGAGGGCATCGAGTAAGCATCGGGTGCCAATGAATGTGAATTTTTGGGAGAGGGAGAGGTAGATTGGATAGCTACGTATGCGGCCTCGGCTGGGCTGAGTGGCATGGTGTCACTGAGCACATCGAATTCCAAAGGACTAGGTACAATACAAGGATCAGATGATTCCAAGGATTGATAAGGCATAGTCGATATCATGTTGATGGCAGTAATGTGGTGTGCAGTAAGTGGAAGTGGTATAGGGAAAGTACCCATAAGGCTAGAATATTTCAATAAGCCAACACCAACGCTTTCATACGTAACTGGGTGGTCTCCCAAAAAAGGGATGTTGTTGGTGGCAGGGATGCGAGCGTCGGGTGTACAGAAGTCAAGTTGATCGACGGTGACAATTTTGCCTTGATGGGGGAATTTTACACATCGAAACACCGACGAGGTGACGACATTCATAGCATAGAACCAACTTCTTCTGACTAATAGGTTGTAATCGAGGGGAGCATCGACCACCTCGACATCAACCGTAACAGTTTTACCGCCCAATTGGACGACTAGGGATTGTAGTAATCCAAGAGGATGGAAACCTCATCCATAGAAAGTGCATAACATCGTAGGGGATTTGTTAAGGGCAGGTGATTTTAAACCTTTCCAACAAGATAGAGACATGACACAGGTAGAGGCTCCCTCATCCAGGATAGTCTGGTGGATTTGTTGATTGTGAACAACACCATCGATTTGAAAAGCTAGCTGGTGGGAGAGTCGCGGTTGATGATCATCCAGATTAAACGTGATGTAGTTTGATGACTCAGGATCAAAAGTGCCAATGGCAGCTAAGAGCATCCTACGTTGGTTGGGACATTGTTGTAGAACTTCCAACGCGGACATGGCACACGGGGCTTGGGCCAAATCTTCTACAATATTGTAATTTTGGGCAACCCGTGAATTAGGATTGAAAGTGGATTTTTGGATGGTGCTCTTAGGAGCACGTAAGATCGAGTCAAAAGAAGGTTTCTCAATCTGAAGTGGACCAGATGGAGGGCTAACATATGGAGGATTAACAGAGGATGGTAGAGGATCTGGCGAAGAACTGTTAGCAGTCTTCGACTTATCAGGTTTAACTGGCATGTCATATGTCGTAGAACGAGTGGTTAGATTAACCCCGTTAAACATGTAAATGTGGGTGCTGGTCGAGGCCTCATCAGGGGGTTGGTTGGAGTTGCCCCCCGACGTGGGGGTTTGTGCAACCAAAGATTGTTGTTGTGGAAAAGGCTGAGTAAGCACATCGGGTTGCGAATTTCCCTTGAAAAGTTTGGCCACTTCATCGCGATGTGGGCAGTCTCGAGTGTAGTGATCATCACCGCAAATGAGACATGGGAATTTCGGTTTTCATTGTGGTTGTTTTCCGACAGCAGGGGTTTGCAGTTGGGTTTTGGGTTGTTCGTTGTTATTTTTCTTCTTTGTTTTGTTTCTTGCTTTCTTCTTTCCCCCAAGTTGTTGTGAAGGGGTTGATTGGACCACATTCACATCAGAGACCTGAGTTTTAGGGGGGGTAGAAGAGGGTACAGTCGAACTGGGAGCAGCCGTCAAAGCAGTGTGCTGAGTCGTTCCAGTGGACTGGGTGGTAGATTGGGTTTTGATGGAGCCAATAACTCCATCCGCATGCGAAGTAGTCGATGGTTTGGATGGATCGTTAGTGGCAGGGGTAGCGTTTGATAACAACTCATACAGAGTACCAGATTGTGAATAGACTAAGTCTAAGTACTGAGCTCGGGCGATGGCTTCTTCCTCAGTGACCACACTGCCCATGGCAACATCACGAGCGATCTGGGGTAATAATGATTTCGTGAACCATTCCGCTAATAATTGGTCGGGGATGACCGCTTTTATTATCCTTCGTCGTCGTCTCCATTCATGGATATGATCGGAGATGTGTATGGAAGTTTTCTGACGAAGAGAGGTTAATAGTTCAGTACCCGTCTCGTATTGAATGGGTAGTTGGAAGTGTGTGAGGAAGGACATGGCGAGGGAGTTGAAATCGTGAAACGATGCGCGTGGTAATTCAATATACCATTTTGCTGCGGAACCCATAAGTGTTCGTTGGAAAAGACGCAAACGAATAGAGTCGTCCATGAGGGAGTTGGATGAACACCACAAATGGAAAGTCATCACGTGGTTGTTTGGGTCTTCTCTAGATTTTTTGTTGAATTTTGGGATATTAGAAGGAAGTTTTGTTGGAATAGTTGGCCAAACCGGAGAATGATAAATGGGATCATTCGTTAACCGAGACAAGTCTGGAAGATCCAGGGTAGCCAGAAAAGGTAGTTGTCGGTTAACCTATGGGTAATGTTGGTGTGGCAGAGGTACACCAGTGGGGCCCATTACCGGGTTATGTGGATAATTATAACTAGTGGGCCCTCTCATATGAGGTTGGTTTTGACTGAGGTACGCAGGATTTGAGGTGTTTTGAGAAGCATGTGTGAGTGGAGGATAACCAGATGGGTTTTTAGGGTTATAGGGTGGGTTTGGAATTTGTCCATAAGGGGGTTGTTGCGGATTCTGAACATTTTGTCCCATGGAGGCATGTGGATTTCCTTGAAAAGGGACGCTCCATGGATTGGGTGGGACAGACACATTTTGTCCTTGTGGTTGATGGTGGAATCCGACTTGAGGTTTCCCCCCAACATGAGGGTGCCCCCCGAATGGAATTTGTCCTCCAGTGGGAGGATGCCACCCAGCATTAGGGTTCCCTCCAAATGGAATTTGTCCTCCGAAGGGAGGATGCCCCCCAGTTTGAGGTAGAGTTCCCGGGATCTGAAATCTGGATGCCAATGACTGACCAGTGTTGCCGATCGGGTTAGGACCACCAAGGCTAGTCCCTCTGGGTTGTTGGATAGGTATGGAACTTCCCGGTACAATTTGAGTAGTGGTTTGGGCAATGGTGGTAGCGGACACGTTCAGTGCCCTAAATCCAAAAGGGAGTGTAGGTCTTGGTGTTACAGGTGTGCCAATCGGGGCTTGATTAAATACCGCATTACCAGCAGGGATAGTCGTAATGTGAGGGGCCATTGTCGAATGGGTCGTCTGGAGGGGAATAGTAGGCCTTGGGCCAACAGACGGTATGTTCGGACCAACGGTTGGTGTGGCTGTAAAAGTGGTAGTACCGATGAAGTGATTTGGGGGTACAGTGTAGGATAAAGATGCGTCGGCACCTTCTCCTATTCCATAAAGATCTCGCACCAAGCGTGGTGGACTCCGAACAACGTCCGCAGTCCAAAAAGGGTCATTGGCTAAAGGGTTTTGAGGAGACCCAGTCGGAATATCTGGATTGACAACAAATTCTCCGGCAGAATTTTAGTGGAGGATCTATCGTTCGTATCCCTCCGGAATGCGGTATGCTTCCGGAGATTCTGAAATAATTCAAAAATTCTCCAAAGGGATGGGAACTTCTTCCTGGCAAGTTGTATTGTTTTGAACCTCACTCTGTTGAGGATATTCCTCTGTAGAATGAGGGGGTAAAGGGGTGTTTCCTTCCATATTTTCTGGAGGAAGTCCCTGTAGTCTCCGCGAACGTCGTGGAGGGTCGATGTTGGCGGAAAAGAGTCGGCGAAAGAAATCTATGGCCAACTAGCGAAAGAAGCAGCACACGCTAAAAAATCTAAGAATAACAACCAAGCAAACAAGACCTTCTTTTGATGACCGTACTAGTTGGTGATGAAATCCAACATCACGTGATCAATTCCAGAAGGGGTGGGGGTAGGGTGGAATAGTTATAATGGTGACCTGCTTAACAGACTTACGCCTTGGTGCAAGCTTCCACGCAGTAATTGTGGATTTACCCTCCAAGGAGCCCGAGTGAGTTTGACCAATGTCTGCTCCAAGTACAGTGAGACTTCCCGTCACCGTCACCTTGTGTAAGACCCTAAATATTATGGCTACTAAGGTTACCAATTCACAGTCATCCCCTGGGCGGGAACAATCGACAGTCCGATTGGAACATACAGGCAGGGTATCAAGCCCGAAATCAACTAGAAGGCTTCCACACAGTAATTTTGGATTTACCTCAGAGTGACCCCCATAATACGATATGACCACCACAATCAGTTAAACCATGGAGGGTTAGTCCCCGTATCTTACCCGAATGCGACCTCGTGCGTAGCCCCTGTGTGAGAGGGGGATCCCCGGCAGACTTATACAATGATTGGATTTGACTCTCCCTAACTTAGGATGCTATTGTTTGTTTTGGAAACTTTGGAGAGTTATGCTCATAGCCTAATCCAAAGTACTACACCTATTCTACTGTTGGTGGAGGATCCTAGCAAAGAGAAAAATCTAGATAATTTTTAATTAGCATTGATTTTTATGGTTGTTCTTTACGCAAAAGGGGTGCATGGAAGTGAAACAAATGGAATTATGACTCAGACCCAAAGAATTCATCGAATATGATAAGCAGTTATTTCCTTTCGATGAACGTCTATCTAAGGGAGAGAGAGAGTTCTTTTCACTTAACAAGCACAAATACAGAGTTTCCTCAAACGATTCTTTTTCTCAATCAAATCCTGATGTAATGAAAAACTTTTAAATGCCTTCTAATATGCACAATCAATCATGGAGATTCTTTTTCATTGTTCGTATATGAGTTAAAGATCAATTCAACACAATGCTTGTCTTGCTAATTGTCTTTGTATGAATGAAAATCAAACTAGCACAAGATAAAGTCATACAAACAATGCACCCTTTCGTTGCAATCAAAACGAAAAGTGAAAGAAAAGAAACAATCAAAGAGAAAACAAAATTCATACCCAAAAAGAAAAATTTGAAGAATAATGATCTTGACTCAAATCAAGATAAAGAGGTCTGTAGGCCTTTGATGACCTTCACCAGGGTTTGTACTCAACTGATGAGGAGAGAAGAACAATGCATGGGTCTTAAACTTCGCTCAACAGGAAAGACTTGAATGAAAATAGTGAAGAAGGCTACAAGATCAAAACAGTAAGGTGCTTATTCTTCAATCAAAAGACAGATGTCAAGGTTGAAAAGGAAGAAACACTGACTCACAAGGTTACTCAGCAGAGTAAAAACAGAGGAAAAATCCAAAAAAATGCAATTCTGGAAGATTTTTGAGCCAAACAGGGCTGGCGCTCTGTTGCCAAGGGAAAGGAGTGTTATAGCTCTCTGTGAAAATCTATTAGGAGCGTTGGCGCTCTGTTAACACTAGGACAGGGGCGCCAGGGTCTAAAACTCCAAACATTGTCAGAAAAATAAAAAAATTGCAATCCAATTTCGACAATTATGCTGAGTGTGATGGGGTAGGGAGCCAATCATATCATGAAACCAATCAAAAGAGGAGTGAACCAGGTCTGAAACAATCAATGGATAGAACTAGGTCAATGGGGAGAAATCGAAACAAGAGGTTTCGATCCAAGGGAATTTCCCCAGTGGAGTCGCCAGTTTCTGTTGTAGGAAAATCTCCCTGCGGACAGGTAGATCACCTCTAAGAGCTTGACCTTAACCCTAGACAAAAAAATGCTTAACGTGGACACTGACTTCCTTTCAAATCTATCTAAACTAATACATGAGAAGGAAGGATAACATAAGTACCTCTTTATCGACGTTTTTCCCTGCACGCTCCGAGTTTCGCTCCAATCCTTTGCTCCTCGCTGAGTCCTGCGGACAAACAATATATGACTACTTCCTACTCTATTGATATTAGCTTGAAAATAGATCTATCAGTTAATGATAAGTTCATGTAACATCAGACACAAACTAGAAAGAAACAGGCCAAGCGTGTCATATTAATGAGAATAACGACAGCAGTACTTACAATCGTAGATGCGAATGCGACAACTTCGTCATGTCCCCTTTGTCTAACCCTTGCTCGAAAGATCCACAACCTGGCTGACAACAGCTTCACTGATCACTTCTCCTTTACCTAACTGTGTGTTTCCTATGAGATCATAGGTTTCATGCTAGCAATTCTTCCCCCTTTCCACCATCATAGAGCTTGCTTATATAGGTTGAGAGGAGCTTAACCTCTTGAGTTATCTTTAGAACAAGTTGGGAACCTCCTCCTTAGATAAGGGATCTCCTGATGAAACCAAGAATTTGAGTACAACTGCCTCCCAATTTCGAAAGATCCTTTCCTCATTCTCCTCACCGGGCTAACAACTGACCCGAATTAGGGAGCGCTCCTTCAAAAGGGGCATTAGAGCACTAGAACACTCCCTAATAAGCTTAAGGGGAGCGCCATCGCTTCAAAAGTGGGCAGCGCTCCTTCAGAAGGGTGAGGGAGCGTTATAAAGCTCCCTGAGGCCTTATAGAGGAGCACCAGCGCTCCTAAGGCTGTTTCAGAGGAGCGTTCACCCTCAAAACTCTTGATTGAAAGCCCTTTTCAGGTGTTAAGAGTTATCTGACTCCTGTGGACCAATTCTTCTTCTTCAAACCAAGTACATCAGATGTTTTAAGTGTCTCCTTAGTGTCATCATTATGGAAACATTATTAAACAACGTTTGCGACACTTGTAACCAACTTGCGACACTTGCGAAAGTTGTAAGGAAGTTGCGACACTTACAACAATTGAGAGGAATATGCGACACTTATCCAGTTGAGTAATTTTGATGTGTAACAATGATCGTGAACCTCCAATCCAAGCTCAATGACTAGATCCACTGCTATGAGATTATCCTGTGAGCCAAAGTCAAACAGAGCATCTATATTGTTCTTATTGACCTAAATCTTAATGTGGAAGAGATTTTTCATCTCCTTATCTTCTTGGTGATAAAGGATACTCAGATTCACCTCCTTCTGCACATATGTGCAGACAATATTTTCATCCACATCTGAGCTACTTTCAACCTGATTTCTTGAATTTGTGGCTAGAAGGTTCTTTTTCTTTCCATCCTTCTTGTGATTCTTTGGGTTTATCTCAAGATTCATTTTACAACATTTTTCCTCGGTGTGTCCATCAATGTTGCAATGATTGAAATGGTTGTTGGGATATTTGCATTGATGTGTAGTGGTTTTTGTTTTCTTATCGTTTCCCCATTTCCACTTCTTCTTCCCCTCCTTGGAAGCTTCCCAGTGCTCTTTTTTCTTCAAACCACTTGGTTGACCCTTCTTTTGACCTATGTTTTCCAAGTATTGCGATTGTACACATGCCTCATCCACTGTCCTTGGCTTGAAGAGAATCATCTAATTTTGTAGATGACAATGTAAACCCACCATATACTTGAGGAGTACATCTAGGTTCTTGGGAGAGATACCCAACATGATGGCCATATTTCAGAGCTCAGTGGTGTACTCATGTACACTCTACCCCTGCCTCTTCTTGAACTAGTGCCACTAGATCCATTGGTCCTCTACATACCCAATATGGTATAATTGGGAGTTGATGAGGGTTTTGAAGTCCTCCCACCTAGTTACTAGAGGATCAA
>ML805985.1:281099-314509 GCA_009831015.1 Picea engelmannii | reverse complement strand
GAAAAACAACACCAGTGGGCTCAATGGTTACCCCTCGCCGAATGGTGGTACAACACTACATACCATACAGCCACTCGCATGACTCCTTTTGAAGCAGTGTATGGACAGAAGCCACCTTCAGTTCTCCCATACTTACCGGGTACCTCGAAGGTCCAGGCGGTTGACCAAACACTTACAGTCCGAGAGGATATCCTTCGTACCCTTAAATAGAACTTGGTCATGGCCCAGAATAGAATGAAGCAGCAAGCAGATCAAGGTCGCTTCGAACGTCAATTTGTAGAAGGGGATCAGGTGTTTCTACGACTGCAACCATATAAGCAAACTTCCCTCAAGGCCGAGCAGTGTCATAAGCTAGCACCCAAATTTTATGGCCCTTACACAGTTCTCAAGCATGTGCGACAAGTCGCATATCAGTTAGCTCTGCCCAGTTAGTCGAAGCTACATCCTGTTTTTCATGTTTCATGCTTGAAGAAGGTGATTGGAACCAAGTTCCAAATTCAAACCAACCTTCCAGATTTAGCTGAAGAAGGATCCATTTGGCTACAACCAAAAGCAGTTTTGGACCAGCGTGAGCACTGCCTGCATCAGAGAACCATCAAGGAAGTTCTAGTATAGTGGAAAGATATGACTCCAGCAGATGCCACTTGGGAACTAGCTACCATTCTGCAGCAGTTTCCACATCTCAAGCCTTGAGGACAAGGTTTTTTTTACGGGGGCGGACATGTTAAGGTCCTAACCCACACATAGGTAGATCAATGTATTCAGATGTAATAAAGGTCAATATTAATAAGGCCTTTCAATAAAATAGAATAAGGCGGATGTAAGAAGACCTAATAGAAGCTTCCGCTTCTAGAAGGATCTTCCTCTAGATGCTTCTCTTAATAGACATATTTAGTATAAATAAGGTTCGAGGGTATGAAAACCCTAGCTGGGAGATTATTGTAACAGAGCGCTACTCGAATGGAGGCTGCCCCCTCGAAGAGGCCTGTGAACATTGCTATCTGAATCAAAGTGTTATTTCTATTTCTATTTCGTATATCATTTCTGTGTATTGTGAAGATTATGCTGGATATTTTACTATTATTCTACCATTTCTAGCATTTCATTTCTGTTATGCATATTTTATATATCTGGTATCTTGCAGAGGTACCCAATGGGAATGTGGTTATGTGTTATTAGTGGAATTCATTAAATACATGAGAATGTGGTTATGTTTTATTAGTGGAGATCATTTAATATAATGGACCTAGTCCACCTTAAATTTAATGACTTCCACTAATAATACATAGCCACATTATCATGTAGTATACCTACGGAGGTAATATGGGGTACCTAGGGAGGTACCCAGTGGGAATGTGGTTATGTATTATTAGTGGAATTAATTTAGTACAAGAGAAGGGAGGTACCCAATGGGAATGTGGTTATGTATTATTAGTGGAATTCATTCAATACACGAGAATGTGGTTATGTATTATTAGTGGAATTCATTCAATGTAAGTTCGACTAGGTTCATTATATTAAATAAGGTGCACTATGGTAGTTAGATATAATAAATGTGAGAAGACTCTCTAGAAGGTTCGTAGGATATAGAGAGATTTATATAAAGAAGTGTAAGCATTTTAACAAGGCATAGTGAAGAATATTGTGAATGTATCAGGCATTGATTGAGGAGTGTTATCCTTCCTTAAGTATTAATAAATGGTGTTACCCTATCTCGTGGGTTTTGACTATTTCTGGTGTTCAGTATTTTGGTGAATGGTTTGGTTTTTTCTTTTTGATATTGTGGGTTTATTATGATATTTATATTCAAATATATTTAGGCACTTAACAATCGACATCATAGCACTTTCCTTGGCCAAAGAAGGGAAAACAAATTGGGTCTTTTTGCAAAAAACAAATCTAGGGAAAAAATAGGGAAGCACACTTCAGCTTCCAATCTGAAGATTTCAGAGATGAATTTTGCAAAACAAATTGGATATTTATTTTCCTCTCGGAAAATACCCAATTTTAAAAAACAAAATGGAGTCTAGGAAGTGAAGTTATCAACATTTTAAATTCAACAGTTTTTTAGGGTTTTTCCAGAAAAAGCTGTGTGATTTGCGCAATAAGTTATTTTTACAACCCATTTTTTGTTGAATATTGTTTCCAAGCAAGTTGTATTTTATAGGAAAATATGATGGTCCTGGTATTGAAGACTTCTTAAAGTCCCACAAGCCAATGGAAAGAGTGGTGGTTTTTTTGTCTACACGTTAGTTTAAGAGAAGATGCTCACACATGGTGGAAATCATTTGAATTTGGGGAGTGGATGTCACTTTCTGAGGAAGCACTTGAAAAAATGTTTTTAGACAAGTGGTATCATACAAAGTGTAAGGATAAATACATCACCAAGGGTTTATTTTCATGTGGAAAATATATATTACAGGTTCATGGTTGTATTCATAAAGAAAATATAATTGTTTCTATTAACCCTAGTTGCCAACAAAATTTTATCAATGCTTAGTTGGTTAATCGATTGCAAGTTCCTACAAAGAATATCCAAAGCACATAGGTTGAGGGTAAAAATATTCATTTTTTTACAGATTTGAAGATCAATATGAATAAATATGTGTTGCATTCAAATTTTTATGCTATGCATATGGATGAAGTGGATATTTTTTTAATATATCCTTGGATGGAATGAGTTGGTGAAATTGATATTAATGTGCAAAATAATTTTATAAAGATTTGGTACAAGATAAGAAAATTACATTGTAGGATGTGTCTCTTAGTAAGAAATATCGACCCATGGTGGCCAGCAAAGAAGTTATTGTAGAGTCTGAAGTTGAATCAGAGGTAGATTCTACTGAAGGAGATGAAGCAAAGCCACAATAAGGACACAATAATGAATCCAAGTAGGTCATTGAATCAAAGGAACAATGTGTTACATATTTGAAAAAAAAAGAAGAACAAATTCCTACAGTTGTATATCGCCATCCAAATCATATAGAGAAAAAACAATCATCAAGGCAAGGGTGTGAGCTTCAACACTTTTATGCACTAGCAGGGCACTATAAAGGAAATTGAGAAAGAGGTGCATGGATGACTACTGACACTACAGGAAGACATCCGGTTAGAGAAAAAATCCCATGACAATCCCTACATGATCCATAGAAAGATCAGGGTGGCAAGGAAGCAGATGGGCATCATGTTCAACTTCCATTAGGATGGATGGATGGTCGTACTTGGTACCACTTCTCTACATTGATTAGACAATCATATTGTATGGTTTATTCTCTTGTTATGAGGACAAAACATGTGAAGGGGGATGGAATGTAGAATACCTAGGGAGGTAATATGGGGTACCTAGGGAGGTACCCAATGGGAATGTGTTTATGTATTATTAGTGGAATTCATTCAATAAATGAGAATGTGGTTATGTATTATTAGTGTAAGTCATTAAATATAAGGTGGACTTGGTCCATTATATTAAATAAGGACCACTATGGTAGTTGGATATAATAAATGTGAGAAGACTCTCTAGAAGGTTCCTAGAAGATAGAGAGATCTATATAAAGAAGTGTAAGAATTGTAATGAGTCATAGTGAATAATGTTGTGAATGTATCAATAATTTCTTGAGTGTTATCCTTCCTTAAGGATTAATATATGGTTTTACCCTACCTCAAGGGTTTTGACTATTTATGGTGTTCATTATTTTGGTGAATGGTTTGGTTTTTTCTTGTTGATAATGTGGGTTTATTTTGAGATTTATCTTCGGGTCTATATAGGTACCTAACAATGTGCTACATATTTTTTCATTCTAGGCTAGTACACACACCTCTGTAAGTTGGAAATTGTCTTCCCAACACCAAAATTTCCTACAACCTTGGAGGTGTGAGCCTCTTTGATAATATGCAATAGTTCACCTTTAGAAACACAGAGCTTGTTGAGATTATAGAGTAAACCATTCTAGAAATGATAGTTATCCTTTTTGTTACCTTCTTCTATATGAATTTGGACCTGTAGCTACTGAAACACCTCCTTTAAGTCATCATATTTTGTGCATGTGTCTTTGTATACATTATGGGTAAAAGGCTCGATGTGCATCAAAGTTCCCAAATTTGTAATCTTGGATGTGGGTGGCTGTGAAATCATGTTTTCCAACTTATTTGTTTTATCCTTCTTATACTTTATAACCAAATGAAATTGTTGTAAAAAACACATCCACTTGTAATGCATGGTTTGTTGTAGATTACTTCGGGCTTGCAAATACTATAGTAGTTGGTGATCTATGTGGATTATGGTCTCCTTACCCATAATACAGATCTTCCACTTTTTATAGCATGTACCAAGGAATATAGATCCTTTTCATAGTTTGGGTAGTTGAGAACTATTGGAAATGGTGTTATGGTGTTGGAATTTATGTCAAAGAGGGTCAATATGGTCATTGTTGGACATGGTATTATGATATTGTCATTAATGTAAAAAGGGGGTCAATAAGGCTAATATGATATTTTCATTGAGACAAAATGTTGGATATGGCGTGACTTTGATGTCAAAAGAGATCAATATGGTTATCATCATCAATGGCTAAAATGACCATATAGACAACTTTATGGGCTTCATAAGACTATACTTTACTTTGAATCATTCGTGAACTTCAAGACAAGAAATATCAACAAAGGTTCCAGGAAAAAGATTGTGAACAAAGAAGGACAACAACAAAACCCCAGATCACTAACAAAGTTATAAAAAGAACAGAGAGGGAACACAAGTAGGATTATGAAGATACCCAATGGGCGTTGATCACCTAGCCAATTTAAATGAACACATGGATAAAAAGAGACATGATACTAACCTACCTGATATTATATTTCATCTTTTTATTGTAAAGGATCGATGCTCTAATCATCATTATAGGTTTGAGAAAATTACAAGGTATCATTAGAAGTATGACTGTGCTAATTAGAAAACTAGACTAAGCCACAAGAATCATAAAATCTATGGATTGAATTGGAAGATTATGATCGAGTGTAAGCAGATCAGATGACTTGAATTCATTTTCTAATTTGAACAAGAACGAAGGATAAGTGGGAATCTTGAATGTGAAGTAATATTATGCTAAATTGAAATACACATGTGTCAGTGTAAATTTTTATTGCGTTTTGGCCTAGGAATAATTCGACCCCATTTTTCAAATGCAAAATTCATGTGGACCGTCCACTCAATGGATGATTAAATCTAAACTGTTTATTTGATTGGCACCTAGATAAGCCATGACCATCCACTTAACACTTGATCAAGTTTGAACCATCGATTTGATTGACTCCCAGGTAAGCACAAGTTTCTCTCTCTCTCTCGGTCGTAGGTCAAAATCATATGGAGTTTTGAAGTAATCAAGTGTCAGGATAAACACTTGGTTATAGTGAGTGGTCATTTGGTGAAATAGAGAAGTGACTTCGAGCTAGAGTATAGAGCAAGTTTTTTGCCTCTTATTTTTTTAGCTATTGGTCTCAATGCTTGGTCCTATGGAAAAAGGGGCCATGAGTTAGAGCCTATCCATCATTTCATTATAGGTAATTAAAATGAGAAAACAAAGGGCTAAAATTCCATTTTGACTTGGATCTTAGAGTAGTTGTCAAGCAAATACCAGAGAGCATCGAGTAGAACATAGCTCACACCATTTTGTAGCATTTTAATAAAAGTTTGGTACTGTTGGAAGGAAAACATCCCATGAAAGGTGCTTGTCTTACCAGTGCCAATTGAGAATATGATTCTTAATATAATTCTTCATTAACGATATTTTGAAGAGGGACCAAGGTTGTTGGGCCTCCTTTTTGTCACCTTTAGCCACCATATTTTTCCTCTTCCATTGATCATTTTTCCTAGTATGTGCATTAATCCACTCATCATACTTGTATTTACACTCTTTTAGTCACTTCCTTGTGTATAAAGGTAAATAGCATATTGTTATGATTTGTATGGTTTGAAATGATGAATTAATGCTCTAATACCTCTAAATAACTTGTTGTGAATATCCTCTTTAAGACAGGACTCCAACTCAAATAAGGTGGACTCCATAAACATCCAACACTTCTGGTACCAGACTATTCCCCAACCATTTGGTACCAGAATATCCTACAGGCATCCAGTACATTTTCTTGACAATATGGATTTGTTAGTTGAGTGGAATATTTTTTATGGGTTCGGGGAAACAGTTGAGGATTGACATCGACCGTTCCCAACTTGCATGATACACATTACTTCTTCCTCATGCACCTCGTATCATGGGGACAAAGGAAAATCAACGAAATAAATAGAGTATCAACTATTTTGAGTGATGAATATCTATTTGGATAAGAATGGTGTATTTGTTTGAATCTGAACTATCTTTAGTTTCCATTCTACCAGGTTGTTTCTCTTTTATAAAGAGGGCATGTAGGTAGTCATATAGAAGAGGAGACGATATGTAATGTTATGTTATCAAATAAATACTATGAATCTATTGTAAATTGTTACTCGTTTGCTAGAGATTGATATAAGTTTGATTCAATGATTTTTTGTGTTCCTTAGTCTTATATCCTATATGTTTTAAACACTTCCTTGTTGGTTTTGGAAAGGGCCCACCGATACAACTTGGTAAGCCTATTGTAAATTGTTAATTTAAGTTTTTTGTTCTTGCATTTGTTTATTGATCATTCAATACTTGTTGTTAATTCAATATCCAAATCAAAGCTATATCATAATGAATTTGTTTAATGGTCATATCTTCATAGATGCGAGAAATGAATAGGTTATAGAATTAATTGTGTTGTTGTGAGTTTGATAAGTGTGTGGTGCACCAGATATTTAGTAATTTCAATTGGTTTTATAACCAGTAATGTGTGTTAAAGTAATCTATAGGGATTTATGAAGTTTCTTCTATTGCATTCTGAAAATTCATGTTTTTTTACAAGATTTATTTTTGGGTTGTAAGTGTGTTAATACAAGAGAAAACCAAGACTCCATATTTTGTATTACATGAACTAGTAAATGGAAGGTCTTGATAAAATTTATGCTTTCTGTGGAGAAACAAAGTAGTTTCTAGAGTTGCAAGTTGTTTATAAGATTCCCCCCTTGTGCTTAGTATTAATCGATTTTGAATAGTGCGTTAGAGATTTATTGATATTTAACATATAATTGTGTCATTATAGGGACAAGTTAGGACTACTCCATCCTTCGTATTCCATGATCTAGTAAATGGAAAATCTTGACACAATTCATTTTTCTTGTACTAGTTACTTGCATAGACATTTTTTTCCAGATTGCATGTTATTTGCTAGATGTCCTTATTTAAGTAAGGTTCTTTAAATACTGCAGAGTGTCTGAAGAATAGGATAAGAATATCTCAATTTCATTTTGATTGAAGTATTACTTTTAAGTTTTTCAGATTGTAATCATTTTTTTATTAAAACAGAGTTTGAATTTAGCATTGGTTTAATTCCCACTATACTAATTGATCATAGTTATAACACATGTTCCAACATATATAGTGTAATATCTCTATTAATTATGAATTTTGGTCAATAAATTAATGCTTGGTTATATATATTAAACATATAAATGCACCAACATTTTGGCACCATTGTTGGGGAGTTGTAAATGGTGATAGGTAGGGTTTGAATTAGATTGGTTTTAAGTTAGTGTGTGTATTGGATTGGTTTGATGGTTTTGGATTGGTTTTAAGGACAACCTAAGGGTGGAGAGAAGACAAGAGGTAAGAACCTACGCATCCACTTTGGTGGGGTCGCTCGAAAATTATGTTGTCCTCTTCCTTTCAGTAGTTATATTTTGCGTTTTATTAGTATTATTCCCTTTTATGAGTAGACTATAAGTAGAATTAGACATATTTATTTCATCAAAAATTCCAGAAGATTTATATCGTCCAAGAAAAACCCCTCCCACTAATTCTGCTAATCGATATGCAGGAATAATTTTAAGAGGAGAAATTTTAGTTGCAACAACTGAAACCACAATAAAAGAACATGAAGATGAAGCTATTATGAAATTTGAAAACATATCAAAGCAAGTAGAAACAGAAGTAGTGGCGAATCAATCAAAAGAAGGAGTTGGAAAGGAAACAAAGGTGGTCATAGAAGAGGTTGAATCTACACTTGGAACAATACATAAATTATCGAAATATTTAAATATCTCTACCAATCCAGTGGATGAACCATCACCTAGTGGGGAAACATCACTTGTTCCTACATCCTATAAATCGTTGTTCGGAAATATGGCAAATGAACAAGGAAATGAAAACAATGAGATAGAGACATTTGGATTTATGATCCTAGACATTACCATAAATGTTACCATGAAGAATATTTCATTATCATCATTGTCTCACTTTTGCGGTATGTCATCAGAAGAACCTGATTCATTTCTATTTGAGTTTGATATATTATGTAGAATTTATAATTATACAAACAATGCTAAAAAATTAAAACTATTTCCAACCACACTAAAAGACTCATCACTAAGATGGTTCATGAGTTTAGGGGAACATAGTATTGTGTCCTGGGATGACATGAAGGAAAATTTTCTCCAGAAGTATCAAGATTATTGTAAACCCAGAGATATTAGGAATGACATCTTCAAAATGCAAAAAATTGAGGAGGAAATCCTAGAGGATTACTTGGAAAGGTTCTTCTATAACTACCAAAAGACCAAACAATTTTCTCTTGACATGGCCATAGTTAGGACCATTTATATGAAAGGAGTAAGGGATGAATGCACAAAAGTAATAAACCTCATGAGCTATGGAGATTTATACTAAAAACCATTTGGTGATATTTTCGAGTATTGTAAAAATTACTCTCGTAGTCAAGACAAAACTAGAAAAATTTAAGAGGCCTTGTAACCAAAATTTCCAAACCTACCATAGGGGATGTAAAGAGAATGGAACTGGGAAATATGCTAGAGAATTTCAAAACATACATCCTAAAAACAATCAACATCATGTTGGATACCCTCAAAATCAAAAGGAAACAAGAGGAAGAAAATGCTTCATTGGAAATTTTATGTCCTCGGTGTAGGAAGATGCATCCCTAGAAGCAATGCCTCATTAATGTCATAGAAGTTTGTGGAATTTGTATGGAGGAACATCCTACTGAGAGGTTTCCTTCACTGCCTAGACTTATATATATATATATATATATATATATATATATATATATATAAGGGAGGAGTGGAACCCCAAGACACGTCATATTCCCCTAAGAGGCTATGGAGGCAAAAAAACCGTAACATGTTCCCAGATCCCTCCATACAATATCCACAACAAAAATGGGTCCCTCTGATTCCTAATTCCCATTGGACAACGCAGCAAGCCCAAGACCATCATTGGCAATAGGTATGGAGGGGAATTTCCTATGGAAATGTCCCTCCGTAGCCATTACATACTGATCCAAGTGGATATTGGTGGCCACCCACCTTTTCCAAATGGCTCAAAATGACTTTTTGGCAATTTTGGCAATTTACTATTTTTAGCAGTTTTTTTGGGTCCTGAACTTCCGGGGCCATTTTGAGGCCCTAAATGATGTTTTTTTGGGTATGTAGGCCCTAAATTATCATGTATGATGTTAATTTTTCTCAAGTGTTGTAGGCCTCAGATATATCTTTCCAACGAGCTATCGTGCGCCCTAAACAGAGATCGTATGCGAAAGTTATGACCTTGAGAAGTTGATGTACTAACTTGCCCAAACGGGGCCCACATGAGTTTTGGCGCTTCATCTCCTAGGGTTAGGTTTTTGGATGTCTAGGACTTTTGGCATTCCCGTTTATTGTAAAAAGGCCTTCAGAGCCTCATTGTAACCATCTTCTTGCAAATACGAGTAGCCGTCACATCTCTTCTCAGAGATAAGTTGCCACCATTCTAGTGAGTCTTTCACTCTGTATTTTTACAGTCTCTGTACATTTCTTTGATTAGTAGAAATCGTGTATTACTGTATATCTGTTTTTATGGTTGCATATCTGATACATTTCTGTTATATTATTGAATATCTACAATATCTCTGTGTATTTCTTTATTATATCTCTGCTCTCATTTCGTGCCGAAAATAATCCGGATCACATACACCCTCCTATCATGCATACCCAATGTACCCTTCAAACATCTCTCATCATTTTCTAGGATTTAGTCCACCCTCCCTATCCCCACCTCCTCAACTAAAACAACAACTTACATTTCCTATGAATACAAACTAGTGACAACAAATACAAGTGCCACTTAATCCAAATCATCCTCGTCCTACCTGAACTCCTGCACAACCCATTCTAAACCCTAATACTAGAGTTATTCAACCTGTACAAAACATTGAGTTGCAGACCTTCCCAAATTGTGTAATTACTTCGACTCCATTAAATGAAATTCAATTAAGATATGGGAGGGTCTTAAATAAAAAAAATCCCTATGGTGTTCATAGACGAAGAACAATCAGAAAATCAACCAGATGAAGAAGAAAACATTCATGTTGTAGAGGAAATTACTCCTTCCATGCCACTCAGTTCTACCTCACAACCTGAACCACCTAAGGAAATTAACCATCCACCCTATTATGAGAGGTTGCTTATAAAAAATCCCGAGGTTCCTTTAGGACATGATTTAGAATCTGAATTAAGAAACACATGTGTAAATATTCCCTTTCTACAAGCCATTAAGGACATTCCCATTTGTGCTAAAATTATAAAGGATCTTTGCATAAAAAATGATGGAGGAAAAAGAAAAGAACCTCCTGTCATACAGATAGTTGGACAATTGTCGAAAATTATATCAGAAATTCCATCTAAATATAATGATCCAGGGAACCCAGTGGTAACAATACAAATCAATGGCATTTCTTTATTAAACACTAGTATTGATCTAGGGGAAGCAATAAATGTTATGCATGTGGAAACCATGCAAAAGATGCAACTAAATCACTTAATACCAACACAAACCCTATTGGAATTAGTAGATAAATCATTCATTAGACCAGATGGAACTATAAATGATGTAACAATTCCCTAGCTTCTTGGGAGTATCTTGTAAACTTATCTGTGATTCACCCAAAAACTACTAAAACCAACATCTAGTTGTACTTGTTCTAGCATGGTTTGTCATTGTTGATGCATTCATTGGATGTCAATCCGGAGAGATGAAAATTTCCAATGCATCTCAAAGTAAAACACTTATTCTCTTTCCTCCTTCTCAACCAACTACTGAAGTTCCTTTATGGTTAGAAAACCCATATGGGGAGGAGGAATGTGATCAATATTTGTTAACAATTGAACAACTAAGGGGTTATCAAGAACAAACTGAAGAACAAGTATTGAACCAATTTTTAGTTGCAACAGAATGCATCGAATATCCGTTATATTTTCAGGAATATACACACATTTTCATTTTTTGAATTCCAGGAAATTTATCATTCTTCCACTGCCACATTGTTTACGATTTCAAAAATTAATGAAGGTAGGGAGTCACATATTCAATCTGTTGAAATTATCCCTAGAAAGTGTCTATACATAAACTCTAGCTTGGAAACTGAACAACAAAATAATTGATTCAAATGATTTAGAGACGGTCTGGTGCTTTTACATGGGACTACTATGACTTGAAAGGGATTCACCCAGATACTTGTATACACCACATTTACACCAATGACCAAATCAAACCTATTAGGAAACCTCTGAAATCTCTTGCAAATCAATTTTATTTATCCCATCTTAGATAGTAAGTGGGTATCTTTGCTAGTCATTATTCCTAAGAAGAATGGAAAGCGGAGGATTTGAGTGGAATTTACAGATCTTAATAAGGCTACCTTTAGGGACTATTTTCCCTAACCTTTCATAGATCAAGTGTTGGGATCCTTGTCCCAAAAGAGATTCTTTTCATTCTTGGATGGGTTCATTGGTTACAACCATATCCAAATTGCACCAAAGGATCAGGACAAGACCACATTTACTTGCCCTTAGGGAGCTTATGCTTATAGGTTCCTTCCCTTTGGTTTATGTAATTCCCCTGCCCCCTTTCAAAGGATTTTCTTGGCCATCTTTTCTAACTTGGCCCATGATTGTGTGGAAGTCTATATGGATGAATTCATGGTATATGGAGATGATTTACAACAATCCTTAAACAACCTAGAGAAAGTATTAATCATGTGTAGAGAGACCAACCTTTCTCTCAACCATGAAGAATCTAGTATGATGTTCACTGAGGGGATTGTGTTAGGCCATCATATTTCTAGAATTGGGATATAGGTGGATCCTACAAAAATTGAAATTATTTCTTGAATCAGAACCCCTAGTTCTTAGTAAGAGGTTAACATATTCTTAGGGCATGTTAGATATTATAGAATATTAATTAAGAATTTCACAAGACTGGCTGCCCCAATGTTCAAATTGTTAGCTAAGGATCTTGAATTCCATTGGGATTCTCAATGTCAAATTGCTTTTGAGATGCTAAAACAAAAAATTCTAAATGCTCCTATTCTAAGAGGGCCAAATTGGTCCCTTCCTTTCCATATTTGTATTGATGCCTCAAATATGCATCTAGGAGTTGTTTTGGGCCAAAGAGAAAATCAAGTCCCATATGCTATCTATTTTGTCAGTAAAAAACATTTTCCTACCGAGCTAAACTACACTGTAACCGAAAAAGAATTCTTAGTGATAGTTTATGCCATCAATAAATTTAGACATTATATAATTGGATATAAATTTTTTATACACACTGATCACTCAACTATTAAGTTTCTAATGAATAAACCTGTTATGAATGCTCAAGTTACCATATGGCTGCTACTACTAAAAGAATTCAATATTACTATTCTAGATAGGCTCGAGAGAGAGAATATTGTTGTTGATTTTCTGTCTAAACTCATTCATATAGGAAATAATGCACCAGTTGATGATAATTTTCCTGATGAAAACTTTTTTTCTATTTCTACTTACATTCCTTGGTTTGTAGATGTAGCGAATTATTTAGTAACGGGAAAATTACATCAAAATCGGTCCACACGAGAGAAGCAGAGAATTATACAATTAAGTTCTAGTTACATGTCGCATGATGATTTTTTGTACCACACTAGATCTGACTTAATGATCAAAATGTGTGTGTGAGAAGATGAGATACATGAAATTCTAAGAGCCAACCAAAATGAGCCATGTGGTGGGAATTTTGCTGATAAAAGGACTGCATATAAAATATTGCAATCATGATATTACTAGCCAACCTAGCAAAGAAGTACGTGGCTAGTTGTGATGATTGTTAAAGGATGGGAAATCCAAATTCAACTGATGAAATTCCACTTCAGGACACGGGTATTGATCAAATCTTTTGAAAAGTGGGAATTATATTTTGTAGGGCCAATCTCCCTTATGTCTAAAAAGAAAAGGTACATATTGGTTTGTACAGATTATGTGACAAAATGGGTAGAGGCTAAATCTTTGTATTCTACTAATAAGAAATTTGTTGTTGATTTTCTATTAGAATAAATATTTACTCCTTTTGGTGTACCTAGAGAGATATTAACAGATCAAGGGAGTCAGTTAACTTCCAAGTTAGCCAAATCCATCACAGAACAATATCAGATTAAGCACCAAAAATCTACACCCTACCACCCCCAAGAAAATGGACAAGTGGAGTCTACTAATAAGGTGATAGAATCCATTCTCACAAATGCAATTCAAATGCACCATAAAGACTGGGCGGATCAGTTTCCTGAATCCTTGTGGGGATACCAAACAACCTTGAGAAGCATAACAAGTCATACCCCTTATTAATTGGTGTATGGGAAGTGGGTTTTGCTTCTCATAGAATTTCAAGTAAAGACCTTTAGAACAATCATGAAATTGGGAGTGGACCTAGATGAGGTGAAAAAAAAAAGGGTAATGCAACTGAATGAACTTGATGAGATCATGTTCTTCATGTTATCCAAGGAGTATTTTATCAAGTTCTTCAAAAATATGAAATGTAATTGGTAAGTCAGGGGGATTCTCCTCCTACTAATCCACCACTGTAAGTTTCTTGTCATTTTACTTGAGTTGTACATATGTATATATATGTAAATATATATTCTTGTGTGACTAATGAAATTCAGTTGATTCCTTTATCTAGCCTTGGTATATTATTAATGGTTCGAGGATCCCTATGGAGTTTTCTTTAAGTTTTTCAGACTCCTTAAAATTGAAAATGACGACGAGAAGGAGCTAGCTTGGGCTCGAGAAAAATCCATGAGACATTAAATGAAGTTTTCCTTAAGTTTTTTAGATTCCTTAAAACAAAAAATACCGGCAAGTAGGAACTAGTCTGCGCTCAATAAAAGTACCCGGGAGAGTAAATGGAGTTTTCTTTAAGTTTTTTATACTCCTTAAAACTGAAATAACTAGCAAGCAGGAACTGGCCTAGGCTCGAGAAAAATCCATGGCAAAGTAGTAGTTAGGTTCTATGTGCCAATAAAATGGAAGTATTAGCAGAATGGTTTGGTGGCTGGACTAGTTCCAAAAGAGAATTTTTTTGCATCTCAGCAGCAGGAGGCTTCCCAGTTATGGTTAATTTATCATTACAAAGCATGGAACCCGACTGTTGAATTTTGTTCTATTTGTTTATCACTTCCACTGCAATTTAAAATTTCCTATCAAAGTGTGTTGCTTCTAGTTTTTAAGAACAATACTTCATAAAATCAACAGCATTTGAAAATATTCTTTGGGCATCCTCACAAGACATTTCAATCCTAATATGTCTCAATCCTATCAAGGGTATAGAAACCTAGTATTTATATCATGTACTTTTGTGCATTCATCACTCTGATTATATGATCTGGTACCAGCCCATGAAGCTGGTACTTCAATGTCATATTCTGGTAAAAACACCTATAGGTATGATCTGGTACCAGTCAGTGAATATGGTACTTCAATTTCATATTCTAGTAAAAGAACATATGGGTATGAATAGCTAGGGGAGCGACATCATCGTTTTTCTTCATTCAATATAATCATCATTCGTAAAATGTCACTACAAGTAAAGGGAGGTACAAGAAAGTTTATCGTATTCTTTATATTAATTATCGTTTATATCAATTGTTGAATTGTTATTTTTCCTTGTATGCACATTCCATTTTAAACCATTACACCCACTGCTAGTACACCACTATCATTCCATAAACAATTATTCCTTTACTTATCATAGTCTCATATGCTATGCATACCACATATCCCCTCTGATGCAGAATGTGTCTCGTTATACGTCTCATGCATTTTCGCATAACTATTAAAGTGTCCCGTCATTATTAGAAATGGTTTGAATGTGGCTCATTTGAAAAATCATGATGAAACCGTCTGAAAACGTCTCCCTTGATATAATAATCAAATATAACCATTGTACCATTACCATTATCGAATATATTCTCCTCTGAATGGCATAGCCATTCAAATGAACGTAATCTATATAGTATTATATTACTCTGTTTTCTTCTCACTTGGTTTTGTTGATGAATTAAAACATGACTTCCCTCACCAAATCACTCTTCCTACTCTTCTTTCCAATAGAAATTCCCTTGTGTGTTCATCTACAATTGTCCATGTGTCATGCCTGAGGATATCTTTCAAACTAGGCATGGGGATTGATCACCATAAGCCAATATTTTGACTATACAGGGAAACAAATATCAAGCATGCAGAGACAATTTCGAATTAGAGAAATTCCATGGATATAATGATAGGGTATCTCAAGAGTTTGTAGAAAACTATGATGTAAATACTACTCAATTGGGTGAAATAAAAATACAATTCACTGGATCCATTATAGAAGAATCCACTGTCCTGCCAATGGAAGGATAAAAGTACTTTAAGGGTATGTCAATCGACAAACAAATTTGTCAATGATTCTTGACACCTGAACATCCGGACCCCAATTGGAAAAAGGGTATTCCCTGGAGTTGGATAAGGAGTGAATAGTGGAACATGTTGATCAATCTACATAAGTTTTTTACATGGGAAGGAAGGTATGGGATTACATTTTTATATCATATGAGGTTATTATTACATTTTGAAGACAGATTAAAAATTAATTTTCCATATTTTCCTTGGATGAGCTTGGTTAAAATGAATAGAGGAGTGAGACTTGCCTCCATGAATCTTGAAACAAGTTTATATCATCATGGGCTATTTAAATTGTTAGTCAGGAATGTGTTAAGAAAGAAAGATACTAGTTGGAAGTGGTTGTTGACTCGGGGTTTTTCCAAAGAAGTGGCGAAAAAGAAAAAGGGGGAGACCCTGGCCACGACTAAACCTCATGAGAGAAATCTAGGAAATACCTCAAAGTCTGAAGAAAATGATGTAGGAGGAAAATTTAGTAAGAATACAAAGGGTAGTGAAAAGAAGAGGACAAAGTCTAACATTGAAACAAGGGAAGTTGCGGCCAGTATTATAGAGATGGTTGATGAGTCACACCAAGAGGAGAATGTAGAACTGGAGAAGACCCATGAATTGAGGGTTAAAGATAAGAATAATACTATAACTCTTGCATATGAAAGCACATGGAAATCTACTAAGAGAAAAGTAAAATTGGTAAAGGAGAAACAGAGTCTGGTACCTACACCTGAGCCTATGGTGAAACAAATGAAAAATAAGAAACAATGATTATTTGAGGATGAAACTGATGTATCTCTACCAGAAACCCCTATCACTGAAACCATAGGACGATCAAAAAACAAATGTTCCTCTAATCAATGGGTTATTCCAAAAACTAGTCATTGAATCACCAAAAGTATGGGTGAGAAAAAGAAGGCTCCTTGACTTGAGTATCAACCAGATGAGCTGATTGATATTTCCACTTCACAAGAGGCGAAGGATGAACATATTGAGGAGAGAAGTGGGACAAAATAACTCACTAAAGAGAATTTTAAAAAATTAGTGGTGAAATGTAAATGTGAGAAAGAAATCAAGAAACAAGCAGAACCCACCCCCTTGGTACTCTGATGGAGCAACATACAATAATTAGAGTAGAATGGATTCATAAGAAGAATGAGAAATTAAACAGGAATTTGAGGAATAATCTAGTCTTGACAACCATATCAAAAAGGAAAATGAGTTGTTGAAATCTCAAAATCACAAATTGTAGAGTAAGAAAGAAAAAATTATTGCAAAGCTTAAAAAGGCCTTCCACCTGGGTAAGAAGTGGGAAAATGAAGCTAAAAAACACATAGTTTACAATAATATGCTTAAAAAGGAGCTTAAGAAGAAGAACAAAGGAGAAGCCTAAGGTCTTGATATTTTGGCCCAAGGAAGGAATAGTACTAGTTTTGAAATTTTTGAAGACTGATGATTGCATGAGGACATACAATGGGTTAGGCATGGGGGGAAAGTTGGGCCTCCTTTTTATTACCATTAGACACCATATTTTTCCTCTTCCATTGATCATTTTCCCTATTATTTGCATTAATGCACTCATCATACTTGTCTTTACACTCTTTTAGTCACTTCCTTGTGTATAAAGGTAAAGAGCATACAATTATGATTTTTATGGTTTATTAATGGTTTGAAATGTTGAATTAACACTATAATCCCTATAACTAACCTATTGTGAATATCCTCTTTAACACATGACTCTATCTCAGACAATTTGGATTACATATACTTCTGACACTTTTGGTACCAGACTATTCCACAACCATCTGGTACCAGAACATCCTATAGGCGTCTAGTCTTTGTTCCTGAGAATCTGAATTCTATCAGCTGAGTGGAATATTTTTTATGGGTTCTAGGAAAGAGTTGAGGATCAACATCGACCATTATAGACTTTCACAATACAAATTCCTTCTTTCTAATTCACTTTGTTTCATGAGGATGAAGTCATCTCAATGAAATAAACATAGTATCACCTATTTTGAGCGATGAATATCTATTTGGATAAGAATGGTGTAATTGTTTGAATTTGAACTATATTTATTTTCCATTGTATTGGGTCATTTCTCTTTTATAAAGAGGGCCTATAGGTATTTAGATAGAAGAGGAGACAATATGTAATGTTATGTTTTCAAATAAATACTATGAATCTACTGTAAACAATTACTCATTTATTGGAGATTAATATAAGTTTGATTCAATGATTTTTTGTGTTCCTTAGTCTTATACCCCATGCATTTTAAATGCTTCCTTGTTGGTGTCGGAAAGGGACCACTGATCTATCTTGGTAATCCTACTGTAAATTTTTAATGTGACTTTTTTATTCTTGCATTTGTGTATTGATCATTTGGTACATGTTGTTAATTCAATTTCCAAATCAAAGCTATATCATGTGAATATCGTAATGAGCTTGTGTGATGGTCAAATCTTCATAGATGCGAGAAATGAATAGGTTTTATAATTAATTGTGTTTTTGTGAGTTTGATAAGTGTGTGGTGCACCATATCTTTAGTAATTTCAATTGGTTTTATAACCAGTAATGTGTCTTAGAGTAAACTACAAGGATTTATGAAGTTTCTCTTATTGCATTATGAAAAGTCATGTTTTCTTTACAAGATTTATTTTTGGGTTGTAAGTGTGTTAATATGGGAGAAAACAAAGACTCCATATTTTGTATTACATGAACCAATAAATGGAAGGTCTTGATAATATTTATGCTTCTTGTGTAGAATTAGAGTATTTTTCAGGGTTGCAAGTTGTTTATTAGATTTACCCCTTGTTCTTAATATTAATCAATTTTGAAGAGTGTGTTAGAGATTGCTTGATATTTAATATCTAAGTGTGTCATTATAGGGACAAGTTAGGACTACTCCATCCTTCGTATTCCATGATCCAATAAATGGAAAACCTTGGAACAATTTATGTTTTTTGTACTAGTTACTTGCAGAGACAATATATTTTCCATATTGCATGTTACTTGCTAGATGTCCTTCTTTAGGTAAGGTTATTTAAATCTTTCACGGTGTGTGGAGAATAGGATATGAATATCTCAATTTCATTTTGATTGAAGTATTACTTTTATGTTTTGCAGATTGTAATCAGTGTTTGATTAAAACAGAGTTTGAATTTCGCATTGGTTTAATTCCCACTATACTAATTGATCATAGTTATAACACCTGTTATGGAATATATAGTGTAACAACTCTATTCATTACGATTTTCAATATATAAATTAATGCATGTTTATATATATTAAACATACAAATACACCAACAAAGGTCACTCAATTACTTAAAGATGGTATCAGAGGAAGAAATTTGTTCTTAAAACAACATTATTGTTATGAAGAGGCACATTGATTCATTTATCTTTTACAAAGAGACACAATGGTTCAATATCATACACATTTTGGAATACTATATAACCAGAAAAACATGGTGAAAGAAAAGGTTATCTGAGATCTAATTCAAAAGATCAAAATAGAGGCAGAGTCGAAGGAATAATTTGGAACCTGAAACACACAAATGAAGTGAGTTTGGAAGGGAGGAGAAATGGAGGATTGGATTCCTCTACAAGTTGGATCCTAAACAACAGAGAGTTGCAACTTCCTCAAGTTGGTACTTGAAAAATAGAGGATTTGAGTTCTCAATAGGTTGGAGCCTAAATACACAAGAAGATGCAACTTCCTCAAGTTGGTGCTTGAAAATACTGGATGAGTGTCTCCTTGAGTAGGTTCTCAAAAGGAAATGAGATTGGTGTCTCCTTCAAGTTATAGCTTATAAAATAAATATAAATTTTATGATTTTTACATTTATAATTTTGTGTGTTGTATTTTATTGTTGATAAATTGTTATGGTTAATTATCTTAACAATTAAATAATTGATTTAAATTATGAAAAAGAATCAATATTGATTCACTCCCCCTCTCAGTATTTAACAACATTTCAACAAGAAACACCCCATGAAAATACTTTAGAATGATAGAAGATGGGCTTTCCTCCCTACATCAATACTACTCCCATGGCATACCCACTTGCACCTGTCTCCACTTCGAAGGGATTTTCCAAGTTTGGTAGTGCAATTTGGTGCTTGGATGATATTTCTTTTCATATCATCAAAGGCATTCTATTGATTCTTCCCCGACTGGAAACTCTTACCACTATTTGTTATGGCATGGAGTGATGCATCTCCTACTAAAAATGAAGCTATGAACTTTTGCAAGTATTACGCTTCCTTGAAAAAACTCCTAACTTCAGTGACATTTGTATGAACTATCCATTTCATTATGGCCTCCATATTTGTGGGGTCTATATTTTTCTCCCCTTGGGCGATCACATACCCCAAATACACCAAATATTGCTAAGAAAAATCATATTTATTGAGATTGTCCAACAACTAGTGCTTCTTTAGACTATCTAACACCTACATAAGATGTCATATGTGCTCCTCCTAGATAATGATATAAACCATTATATCATCCAAATAAACAACAAAAAATTAATCTATATAAGAGAATAAAACATCATTCATTAGTCTCATAAATGTAGTTGGTGTGTTACATAAACTAAATGGAATAACCAACCACTCATACAAACTTTTCCTTGTCTTAAAGGAAGTATTCAGGTATATTCTTCTTTGACTCATACCTAGTGATATCCTTATTTCAAATCCACCTTAGTGAAGTACTTGTCATGCTACAATTGGTCCAACAAATCATTAAGCATTGGCATAGGGTATCTATTCTTTAGTGTAATATTTTTCAATGCACTATAATCGATACACGCTATCCATGTCCCATCCTTATTGGGTAAAATTATGATCTGTGAACCACAAGGTGAGGTACTTGGTTGAATAACACCCTTCTCCAATAAATCCCATAGCTACTTCTTCAGACTATCTATACATCCCAATATTTGGTAATGAGGAGTCTAGAAATAATTGTATTTTGTATTCCACATCTCCTTTGGGTGGTATCCCTTTAGGATCCTTGAAAAATCCTATGTATTTCTATATAAACTCCTCCAATTGATGTTTTTTTTCTTTAGCACACCCCTCTAGGGATTCCTTCACTCTCATTAACTTTTCATTAGACTTTATTTCTCTTACGAAAAGCAAAACATATTTCTTACTAGAACTAATCAACTTATTTTCTTAGTTGGCACTTACCAATGAGATATTTGACTTTCCTTTATGTGTGTTAATGATGCAGGACTTCCCATCCTTGATTAGTTGATATTGGTTGGCTCTCTGCATGAATATTTCATCCCTCATATACATGTAGGGGATTCCAATCACTACCCCACATAGATCAAGGGGTACTACGTCCAATTACACTTCATCAAAAAAATAAACACTTATAGAAAATTTAATCTTACATGGTTTCATTATATTTATCTCTCCATCCTTATTTACCCAACCCAATGGATAAGGGATAGGATGATCGTGAACCTCCAATCCAAGCTCAATGACTAGATCCACTGCTATGAGATTATCCTGTGAGTCAAAGTCAAACAGAGCATCTATATTGTTCTTCTTGACCTAAATCTTAATGTGGAAGATATTTTTCATCTCCTTATCTTCTTGGTGATAAAGGATACTCAGATTCACCTCCTTCTGCACATATGTGCAGACAATATTTTCATCCACATCTGAGATACTTTCAATCTGATTTCTTGAATTTGTGGCTAGAAGGTTCTTTTTCTTTCCATCCTTCTTGTGATTCTTTGGGTTTATCTCAAGATGAATTTTACAACATTTTTCCTCGGTGTGTCCATCAATGTTGCAATGATTGAAATGGTTGTTGGGATATTTGCATTGATGTGTAGTGGTTTTTGTTTTCTTATCGTTTCCCCATTTCCACTTCTTCTTCCCCTCCTTGGAAGCTTCCCAGTGCTCTTTTTTCTTCAAACCACTTGGTTGACCCTTCTTTTGACCTATGTTTTCCAAGTATTGCGATTGTACACATGCCTCATCCACTGTCCTTGGCTTGAAGAGAATCATCTAATTTTGTAGATGACAATGTAAACCCACCATATACTTGAGGAGTACATCTAGGTTCTTGGGAGAGATACCCAACATGATGGCCATATTTCAGAGCTCAGTGGTGTACTCATGTACACTCTACCCCTGCCTCTTCTTGAACTAGTGCCACTAGATCCATTGGTCCTCTACATACCCAATATGGTATAATTGGGAGTTGATGAGGGTTTTGAAGTCCTCCCACCTAGTTACTAGAGGATCAAYCTCCAWCCTAAGTGTTTATGTATGTATTTCCCTCCAGTTTAAAGCATGGCATTATAACTTCAATCTAGARAATGAAATMTTCTACTCTTCATCTATATGGTGAAYGCTAAAATAAACTTYTATTTGTTGCAACCAATGATTTAGTTTTAATGCATCAATCTCACCTTGGTATGGATTTATGTTCACTTTCATTTCCATATTGAACAGGGCCTATGAAGGGTTCACATCACTTGAACTCAGTTTTTCTTTCTCGAATTATTTCCATGAATCCTTTCCTAAGTCTTCATGATATCCCAATTTCCCCTCTGATCAGATCCATGAGTTAGAGGTTCCAACATCTATGAATGGTAGAGTATTACTTACTAGAGATGCCATGAGGAGGTCCATATTGCAATGGATGTCTATGACTTGTTCTTCCAAACTCTCAAATCTTACTTTTGCTGCATCTCGAGGGCTATTATGAACATAGTCGTCCACCATGGCTATGGCTTGTATGACTTATCTTTAATATGATTCATGGATATTGTAACTTCCCACAAATACCCAAAAGAAAAACGTTCTCTTATACTAATATGATTTGTAAATGGCCATGGATATTCTACTAGAATAGTTCATCACAACAAATCTAATAAATAAAACTGAAATCTACACCATGAAGGTTAAATTCCTTTAGATTCCATAATATTTAGTTACTGATTTTTTTCTTGTGCATGAAATAGATAAAATGTGGAAAGTAGAGAAAATTAATATAAAATCACACACCATANATCTAATAAATAAAACTGAAATCTACACCATGAAGGTTAAATTCCTTTAGATTCCATAATATTTAGTTACTGATTTTTTTCTTGTGCATGAAATAGATAAAATGTGGAAAGTAGAGAAAATTAATATAAAATCACACACCATACACAAAATAACACAAATATTTTCTCTGGGAAACCCTTACGGGAGAAAATCGAGCTAGATGGTGAGGTTGCTCTACTCCCTTTTCTCTAGTATAGAGATAATGAAAGTACAAAGGAGAAGGCACTCTCTATGGAGTTAGCTGAGACATGTGGCATGTTAAGATGATACAGAACATTAACCCCCTCTGTAATGTTCTCTAATTTCCCACTCTCAATTATTTTTCTCTGCTATGGAAAAAAATACAATAACATAGAATGGAACCCCTTCTCCTTCTAGTGACCTGGTGTTTAAGATAGTATGATAGCCATCTAGGGGTAGGTTTTGGACTTCCTTAACCCTCAATTATGATATAAATGTGGACCTTCTAGAATCTTCTTGAAATTCATCTCGTAGATATCCCCATATGCATGAGTAATGGTGGATGACGTGACATCCTCTCGTACCATGGTGGTCAACATGATAGGTCAACTTGCATGAGGCATACATTTTTCATACAAACTTTGAGTGGTGCATGGTATACACCATTGGAAAGGTATAAAAGTGTAGAAAACCATCAAGGGGGTGTTCATAAGTATTGAATACCATAAAACCTAAAAAAATAAAATTGATGCCTCAAAATGGATCCATAAGGTTCAAGACCTTGATTTTCGAAACTAGGACCTGCCACTAAAATGACCTTGCAAGTTGATTACTACAATTTTTTCCACTCTAAAATCATCGAGATATATGAAAAATAGTATAATGATCCAATCTGGATCATCTACCTTTACTCTCATTTATTTACACTTTCAATTGTTTTTTTCTTTACTCTCATTCGTTTATGCTTTCCATTAATAGTGTGAAGAACAAGTGTTCAAATAGAATTATGGTAGCATTCGTATTTGATTTATGAACAATAATATTGATTTTGTTTACCCAGGAATATTAGGAAAATGTAAATTCATGAGACTTGAATATACAACCACAATATTTGTTGGATTTGGTTTAACATTGCAATTTCTATTTTACAGTTTGATAACAATAGAAGAATTAATTGATTTATTGAGTAATCTAACTAGATAATTTGGTATCTCAACAAAAGGGTTGTAATCAACTGATTAAAGAACAAGGCATACAAATACACTTGATTTTGATTTCTGGGAATGACTTGTTAAACAAATTTCTTTAGAATGTAGTAGGGATAGCTTAGATTTTTCTTACCTAGTCCTAGATATATTTTTCCAACACCTCATAAGCTTTCAAGTATCCAGATTGATGATTTAATGTACAACAATTTAAGAAATTAAATTTACACACATTTTTCGTGTCGTTACTAGGGAGATGTTAAAGGACTAGGATTTTGATTTGCATTTGAATTTCCTTTCTATTTTTTACTTTCTTTACTTTTTCATGAGATTTGTTTCTAGTAATAACATTGTTGAGAAGACAAGGTAGATACAGTAATATGACAGGTAAGAACCTACACATTCACTATTGTGAGTATGTTCTCTTATCAACTCAGAACTATGTTGGTACTGTATCAATATACATAGGGATAATCAGGGTAGATTTATTAAAGATACAGGTAGAGAAGTTTCAGTTCCACAAGTATCTTCATCTAATAGTGCTACAAGAAACCCCCTACATACTAATCTGTTGGAAGGGAAATATACAAGAGGGAGGAACATAGGAAGAAGATCGGTGGCTCCACCATAAACTAGGGAAAAATCAATAGTGGATAATCGTGAAGGACAGGATCTACACGAAGTGAAACTTCAAAACACATTAATATTCCTATAGATCCTATATCTTAGGAAAAAATGATTGGAGAGACCAACAAGAAGCCAAAAAGAGAAGAGATCAATCCAATTTGGGAGCAAGGGTCTCCATTGAGAACATAGTACAGTCTATTCTAGGGTTGGGGTAAAGACATGGAAGAAGGATAAGGAGAAGTCCACATGAACGTAAATGATGAAGGTAATGTAGAAGGAGAGGTGATATTTGGGTTCCCCATAGTGGAACCTACAACAAATGTACAACTGAAGAAAATTCCCCCATCCGTGCTACCCAATTTCCATGGTATGGTGACCGAAGACTCTGATGCATTTATTTTAAAATTTAATATTTTATGATGAAGTTATGATCATTGTAATGATTCCTAGAAATTAACATTATTCCCTGCTACCATCAAAGACTCAACCTTGTGTTGGTTTATGGTGTTGGGAGGGAATTCTATCAGAACTTGGTATGATATGAGGACTTCCTTTCTTATAAAATACCAAGAATATTTTAAGGCTAGGGACCTAAATATCTTAGAGGATTACCTAGAATCTTGTAAAATCTTCATAGATCCAAATAGAACAAATTTAATAAGTAAAATATTAATACCATCTTCGTAAGAGGTATTTTAGATGAATCAATGAATGTACTTAATTTGATAGGATTTGGGAGCATTTCCCAATTATCTTTTGAGAAAATCTATAAAATGTGTAGGAAGTACTCGCAAAGTCAAGCAATATCTTGTAAGGGACCTTATGATTCTTTTTCTAAAATTTCTAAATATACATCAAGTAGTGATGTAACGAGAGAAATGTTACGTCATTTATTGGAAAGTTTCAAGACTGACATTCTTGGCACCCTTAGCTTGCAACTTGATACTTCACAAATTAAGAAGAAAGAGGAACAAAATGCAACCTTATATGCATTTTTCTATAGGTTTATGAAAAGACATCCATTTAAAGAATTCCCCTTAAATAACAAGGAGATATGTGTTATTTCTGTAGTTGAACACTTGATAGAAAATTATTCTTCTTTACCTGGACTAAAAGTGATATAGCAAAGAGGGAATGAGACAACAGAACAACTTTGTGCCTTGGAACCAAAGAGGACATCACAACCTCGTCCAATAGGTATGTCATCAGATCCTACATTCTAAAATTATTTATATTACTCTAGACAGCAATATCCACCTTGGAATCCCACAATTCCATGGAAAGCATGGCCCCAACAAAAAGACCATCCTTTGAAGCAGGGATGGTGAGGACATAGCTATGAGAATATGCATGTTTATTTCTATCCCATGCAAACTCAACAATACTCACAATTTCCTTCATATATTTATCCAACACAAGCTCCACAACATATTTTTCAACCCCAACAATTGCAACTTACATCCAAACAACCTACTAGGCCCACACAACTCCCTATGAAGCATTGTAATACCCCCAGGTTGATCCCCAGTTGTAATTGTACATATGTTTCATAGGTTGGTGAGCTAGGATATTATAAGCCAGAGTGTCTGTATGATCATTAGGTCAGAGTTCCTAAATACTAGAAGGTTAGTGATCTCATCATTGTAAAAGATAATCATTCATATTATTAATGAAAATCACACAACTGTTGCAGACCAACCAGACAAAAGAGTATGGGGGGTTAAACTCCACTAGAAAGGGAAAGGAGACTAAGAGTCTAAGTTTAAGATGCTAAGCTAAAGGGGATTAAGCCCAAGGGAATATTGTATTCCTTAAAATTTTAAAGTATAGGATAATATATTATCCTAAGTTCCCAAAGAGAGGGAAAAAATTACATGTATGGGAAAAAAGGTAGTCCCTTATGTGCCATGTGTCACATAGGGAACATGCATATATAATTTGGGGAATTTATTGTAATTCCATCATTCCTTCATCATTATTCCATTATTTTCCATTATTTGTACCTGAAATATGTACTATATAGTTGTACTTGGATTGGGAAAGCCTGGGATCAATTTCTGGGAATTGGACTGAAGAAGCGGGTTATCATGCGTGTCTTTTATTGAAGAAGCAAGTTTTCAGGCCTGTGGGTTGTTGAAGAAGTGATTTATTGTAGAATATTATGTTGGTCATTATAGAAACTTCATAACCAACATAATAACCAACATAATGGTATTACATCCCAAGTATCCTTTTGGACAACATACCATAATCCTTGGTAAACCATGTCTTACTACCGCATATGATTTTATAGGTTTCATATCTAGAAACATGTTTATTTCACATGAGGATTCAATTAAACAAGTGACATTATACCCACCTGAAAAACCTCTCATTGATATGGAAAATATTATGTGGTATGATAATGCAGATGGTGATGAGAAATTTGTATATCCATTTTTTACAGTATATCAAGCAATGAAATTTAAAGAAAATACAGAGGAAAACCAAATCAACACTTTTGTCTGCAATTCAGATTTTACACAAAATTATAATTTGTTTTCTTTTCCATTAGATAATATTTTTGAGGTTGATGTGCAGGAAACCAGTGATCTAAGATCCCTATATTCATTATGCAATGTTCTAGAAGCCAACATGTAGAAAACATAGTGCTACAACATACCCATTGAGATCAACCAAGGTACATTTCTACATGTAAATTATTAGCTTATTGAATCTTAGCATGAAAAATTAATTCAAGTATTACAAGACCAATCAAGTGCTTTCGCATGGGACTACCATGACACGAAAGGTATACACCCTAAAACTTTCTCTCATTGTATTTATGATTAGAGTGATGATCATCATATTAAGAAGTCTTAGAGGCACATGAACCCATCCCTTAAAGAATTAGTTAAAGATGAATTGATAACGTTTGATTACTGAGAGGGGGGGTGAATCAGTAATGAGCAATAATTGTACTTTTAACCACAACTTATTCTTCAACAATATTCAAAATTTTATCACTAACATTCAATATATCATCAAGATTATAATCATAAACAACATCACATCATAATAGATACACAATACACCATAATTGATGTGGAAACCCAAATGGGAGAAAACCATGGAGTGCTTTTCTTATATATCAAAAGAATACATTCATTGGAAGAACCAACTTCTGATTCTCTAGCTACAACTGGAAGGAGGCTCCAATCCCATGTTCTCAGGCTCCAACTCCCCAAATTCTTTGGCTCCAACCACAAGGAGGCTACAAACCCCTAAGTTATCCATCTCCAACCGGAAGGTGGCTACAACAACCTATCCTTTCCTCATCCAACCTCCCTGTAATATAAATGTATACTAGTTTTCTCTATCACAAACTCTGCCACTGCCACTATCACTTTGTCTCTATCACTGTCACTCTATAATTGTCACTATCATTGTCTTTGTCTCATCAAACTATATTTTTTCATCAACAAAGTAACACATGTACACTACCATGCATCAATTGTATACCAACATACATACTATCTCATGCATTAATCATGAACCAAAGATACATCAATAAAGAATAGTGAATCATGAACTAGAGCATCAACCATGTGTAACTTGTACCATATACCATACCATCAACCATATGCAGATCTGTACCATATCATTAATGAATTTGTTGGATTTGTGTTTTGACAGTTTTACTGTGACAATAAAATCCTTTTTGCATCGATATTACATATGTTGTGCTTCATATTAGCCAATTTGAAGGATTCTCAAATGTTTTTTGTATCAATTCATCATGGATTCATATCAGGTATGTATAATTGGTGTTTTTGTAATGGTTTTGAAATCAATTCAATTCAGTTCAATGTTTATAAAGATCTAATGCATGGTTTGTGTGCAACATGCAAAAATCATGGTCCAATCCTCCATCCGACACGTGATCTGACACTCCATCCAGCATGCAATATGGTACTTGGAGCACATTGGAGCTGGCGGTTGGTACATTGGCGGCCTGTGGTGGATGAATTAGTGATCTAGGTTTTGTGCACCCTCGTGGCCTCCATATATAGAGCTTGACACGCCTCATATTGGGTGGTTGCAGTGATCGTTGAGTGGCTCATGAAATTTCTAGAAGATGTTGTTGTTAGAAGATAATTTAATGATTTTGTTGTTTTTAGACGAGTTCGACCCTTCCAGTGGTCGACCTCTCAAGTTGTAAACTATCTATAAATACCACTACTAGTGGCATGACTAAAGAGATAATTTTTGAGAAGAATTTTATTTTGTAATACAAACATTATCTGCAACTCTATTCTAGACTTCATTTTTATGATTAATGACAAAATTGCATTGAGTTAAGCCTCTGTTCTCTTGTTGGAGTGTAGCCATGACCTACTGGGTGGGCACCAATGGTTTGGGTGACTGTGTATATCAGTATATATTGTATGTTTATCTTGTTGCTTGGTTAGAATTCATAATTTTTTCTTTACTTCATCTTTTTCTCAGTTTCAATTGTTGTATATGTCAATTATAATTTGTTAATCTAATTTGTTTTTCTTTAATTGCAGATTGCTTGTAGGAGCTGGTTAATTATTGTATTGTGTCTTTTCCTTATTAGCTATGGATCATCCTGTAGGATACTAATTTAGATAGTTGGATTGAAATCTTAATTAGTTACTTTGGTTTTGGTAACTGAAACAGAGTATTAACTTAGACAGAGTATTAGTATAAACAAAATATTAGTTTAATATTGTTTGCAAGATTTGATAGTTTAATTGTTTCAAGTTTTGATAGATTTAATTGAGATAGATTTAATAACCATTTCAATTAGTCTTCATAGATCTATTTTGTTTATTAATTTTTCCTTAGTATGATAGGATAGAAATAGATTTTGGATTATGATTTCTAAAATCATTTTTTAATTTTGAAATATGATGATAGGATTAGTTCAGTTTAGATCATGAAATCTCAGTTATGGATTTGAATTGTAATTTATAGTTGATATTGATCAAGAATTAGAAGTTTGTATAGAGTGAATTTGAATTAGGATTTTTAATCATGAGTTCATGCATTTATAGATTTGCTTGAAGTAGTATAAGGGTGCTTTAATCATTGATGATTGATGTATGAAGTTTAGAGATAACATGGATACTTAGTGTTTCTTCTATGATGGAAAATTTTTCTTTAGATTTCCTTATTCACACTTTCCATTCATCTATAGAAGTCAACATTGAATTAATTCCTCATGAATAGTCACTAATAGTCATATGCCATCGTGATGTTATTCAACACTGAAGACATAATCATCATCTTTGAATACTTTCTTTCATGTTACTACAAGTTAGAAATAGTTTTGATCAATTAGAATTTGAACACGCTCATAATACTTTTACTTTTGATTAAGTAGATTAAAATTTATTCTTCGCAAAATAGAAATAGTTATGAGTTCTTTTTAAGAATAGAGTTCACTTGTCAAAATAGTCTTGATAGGTTAGTTGTTTACTTTCTTATTTTCTCAAAGATAGATAGATCAAATAACTCAGAAGTAATTTACTTGTTGTTGCTTACCTAAAAAGATTGAATAGATTAACTAGTTTAAAATAGGTTGTTATTTTCTCATTTAGAAATAATCCATCAATTCATTGTTTGAAGTTGCTTAGGGTAAATAATTCTAGCTCATTAATAGAATTTGTTAATTGATGAAAATTTAAAAGAATCATCTCTTTAGAAAGTAGATTGATAGAGTATTGATCCTTAGGTAGAACATCTCCTTAGTTAAATAATACTTCCATTATCTTTTCTTCCTTGTCTCATACAATGCCACGACTATGTTTACTTACCTCGGGTTGACAATTTAATTGAGGGAATTAGTGCATATAGAATACCCATAATTTTTGGCGATGTTGCCGGGGAGTTGTATTAAGGAAGAAAATAGTTAGGAAGTAGATCATTTATGAAACTTAGCATTAGTTTGGTGGTGGGGGGACTTTAATATGAGAGGTAATAACCTACACATCTATTATAGCAAGTTCCCCCAAACCCAATGGTAGTTTTTCTTTTTTTATTTCATGAAAAACCCTAGGGACCCAAAGGGAAGATACATTAAAACCAAACCAAACCTTTCGATCAAGGTTCCTTGTAACCTTTTTTGAGGAAGGAAAACTCCACCCATAAACATCGCATATCGATATTCGAAAATAGGGGTTAGCTTAACTCAAAGAGATAAAGCAGTCTCTGAAGAGATCAAAATCAGGAGAACTATAGAGCAGAAAATTGAAACATCAATAGTAGTAGGATAGGAGGAAAGACCACTCAGGCCTTCATTAGAACTAGCCAACAAAACCTTTTCTTTTTCACCACCATCATGGGACCCTAACTTTGTAGATATCATTGAACCTGAATAGGTGAATACTCTGTTTGGCATTTCAACCAATATAATTGTTTCCCAAGTAGAAACATAAGCTTTGGCACCAATAATTTCAATTGGCTCAAGTAAATTTGTGGACATCCAAACAATAGATAAATCTTCCCATCGAAGGGATACCTTTTCTGGAAACTAACCTTGGGATACTTTGTTATCTTCAAGGATAAAACCATTTACGTACTCTCTCTTTGGAAACCAAACCAGTATGGATGTTTAGGAGGATCACAACCATGTAAGACACAAGGAGGGAGAAGAAGTTGGAAACCAAACTGAAACCACCTTCGGGTTTCCAATTTTGGATACCACACAGAATTTCAACATGAAGAACATTCCACTATTGACACTACCCACATTTTACGGTAAACATAGTGAAGACCCAGATACCTTCCTATTTGAGTTTGACATCTTGTGAGGAGATACAATTAATTGCAAGATTCCCAAAAAATAAAACTTTTTCTTGCCACCCTCAAGGATTCTGCACTAAGATGGTTCATGGGGTTGGGGGAGTCCAGTATTGGGTCTTGGGAAGGCATGAAAGATATATTTCTTAAAAAATACCAAGACTACTGCAAGTCCAAGGATTCGCATAATGATATTTTTAAAATCCAATAGTTAGATGATGGGAATCTCGAGGATTACATGGAACGGTTTTCTTATATCTCATAGAAATCGAGGTACCATGAACTTCTAGATGATGCAATCAGGGCTCTTTTCCTTAAAGGTATTTGGGAAGAATACCTAGAGACACTTAACCTGATGGCATTAGGTGACATCTCCCATAAACCATTTACTGAAATCTCTGAAATGTGTAGGAATTACATGAGGAGTAGAGAAAAAATGGGGAAGAGTGTTCGATATCCTTATAGTAGAAACTAAAAATAGTTAGTTCAGGTGGTATCACAAGGGTAGAGATAGGGAACCTATTGGAGAACTTCAAAATCGATATCTTAAGTACAATAGGCTTCCAGTTGGACACCCTAAAGATTAAAAATAAACAGGATGAGGAGAATGCAACAATGTGCATATTTTGTCCAAGATGCAGGAGGAAGAATTCCTCAAGGGAATTCCCATTAGATAGTATTTCAGTTTGTGGTTTTTGCACTAAAGACCACCCAACTAAAAAATTCCCATCACTTCCCTGTTTATTAGCCATTTACAGAAGTGGGGATCCTGGGGAATCCTCTTATGCACCTAGGAGGCCATGGAATCCTAGGAGTCATCCTACATACCCAGATCTACCACCTCAAGTTCCACCCTATTATCAACAACCACAATAGTGGAACTCACTGAATTGGAAAATCTGGTCTACATAGTATCACCATCCTTGGGTACAAGGATGGAGAGGAGGGAATACCCAAGGAAACACTCAAGCTCCACCTATCCCTATTCCCACTCATCCTTACCCCCAGTTTCCACCGAACATCCCTCAACGTTTTCCAGGTTTTGATCCCCCACCTTTACCTCCTATTCTACAACAACCCCAACAATACCAAAATACAAGCTCCCAAAGACCGACATTATTACCGACACAACCAGTGCCCAACCTGTAAATGTGTTGAACCTGCAAATAATATATCTAGCTAAACAATAATACACACATTTGTAGAGAGAATTGGAAAATAGGAAGAAAGAGAGAAATAATGGAAGAATTCTCATTAACCGTTGTGAATAAATGAATAATTTACACATGATATACTCCGTATAACTCAATGAGTTCGACTTGAGGTGAACCAAGTCACCATAGTGGTGGTATAGAGTGATTTGGACACACACCAATAGTTATAGGAGTTAACTGCCACCTATTTTAGTCTCTCAGGCAGTTACGGGAGTGAATTGCCACCTAGTTGAGTTAACTAGTCAACTAGTCTTCAGTTAACTGACTGAAAAAAGAGTAGTGAGGCCTTAACTCAAGGAATCAAGGCTAATGCACCACTCTAGTGATGATACCAAGGCAAGGTCTAATTATCATGGTGATGATCCCAATGTTGCATGGTGATGATCCCAATGCAACATCTAAACTCAACTCAACTAGTCAAACTGAAGTGTCAATTGAAAGAGAATATTCTCCAAGTGGAATATTCTCTCCTAAAATATAGGAGACTAGATAATGAATAATTATGACTAATAAATAAATAAACCTTAGGAAAAATACTAGGTGTGTGTGAAGTAACTTCAACACCCCCCCTAAACATCACTATGGTGAAAATAAAGATTGGGTCCTGGCAACGAGGCCATGTTAGGTACCCAAGTACAAAAGATACAC
>ML805985.1:270070-281086 GCA_009831015.1 Picea engelmannii | reverse complement strand
AATGTATGTAAAAAAGAAGAACTACAGTTTCTAGGCAACTGTGTCCTTCACTCCAAGACGACCTCGCAAATAATGGAATTTCTGCTCAGTGAAGGTCTTTGTGAAAAAGTCTTTCATCTATTCTACTAAAGGACAGAAATATAATTCGAGGATCCCCTTATGTACTAATTCCTAGATGTAGTGCATGTGGATCTCGATGTGCTTCATCCACTACCTTTGAACTGGATCTCTACAGAACTTCAGAGTGTTCTTGTTGTCACACCAGATGATGATCGGTCGATGAAACTGAATGCCTAACTTAGTGAGAAAATGTTGTAGCCACATATCTTGAATGGTTATGTTAACTACCCATCCGTACTCTTCCTCGACTGAAGATAGAGCAATGGAAGCTTGCTTCTTTCTCAACCAACTGATAGGCCCAGAACCAAGACTGAGTGAGTAACCAGATGTGGACTTGCGATCAATGCTATCGCCAACCCAGTCAGAATCAGTAAACCCGATGAGATATAATGTAGAGTTTTCTACATAATGAATCCCAAAGGTGATGGTTCCCTGTACGTATAGAAGGATACACTTTGCAACTTTCCAATGTAGCTTATGCGGCTCTTGCATGAACCTATAAACTGTGCCAACTGCATATAAGAGGTTTGTTCTGGAGTGTGTGAGATACAACAAGATCCCCACTAGCTGTCTCTATAGTGTGTTGTCAACTAGTGGAGTCTCCCCACCATCCTCAAGTTTGACTCCTGATAGGAAAGGAGTCGGAGAAAACTTGCAGTCTGTCATGTGAAATCTCTCAAGGAGATCTCATGCATACTTGGCCTAAGACAGTTTGATGCTTGATGCATCCTGACTAATCTCAAGTCCAAGGAAGAAGTGTAGTGGACCCATGTCCGCCATCAAAAACCTGTCATGAAAAATCCTCTTGACTGCAACAACCATTGAAGTCGAGCAACCAGTGATCAAACAATCATTGACATACATAACTAAAAGTAGAAGTGAATCAACCGTCCTAAGCATCTATACATTCGGGTCTGATTTACAACATACAAAGTTTTGTGACAACAGGTAGGAGTCCATCTTGGCATACCAGGCCCTCGGAGCCTACTTGAGGCCAGGTTCTCAAGGAGGGAGTTGTACTCCTCCTGCATGGAATATTCCCAAAATGGATTTCCAATAGCCTCTCCATAAGACTATGGATCTAAAGACTGAACCAAGAAAATATGCCTGGAAGGCAATGGTTCAGTGGTAGTGAGTGAAATAGGAGGCACCTCAAAATCAGATCGAGTCCTCCTAGTATCGACTAGATCACCTACGAGATCCCCTGCATCCTGAAGAGTAGTTTGTGCCCACTTGGGCCTCTTCTTTGGCTCTGCAACTGGATCTAGATTCTCTGACTCTACATCTAATTGTGCTGACTCTAAATCTAAATATGAATCCTATGATTCCTCTGAATCAAAACTCTCATCTGAGGAAGAGTCGACATGTGCATTCTCATCTTCTCATATAGGTGTAAGAGTAAAGGTGTTTGCATGCATTTGTTGAGGTACATGCGAGACACTTTCCTCGAATTGGAAACTACACTCAATGATGAGCCAGTCCGAGGAAAGATCAATAAGACGATATCCCTTCACACCATCAGGGTATCCAACAAAATTGCACTCAGTGCTCTGTGGATCAAGTGCCTTCCTCTTTTTAGAGGGAAGTCGGGCCCATGCACGAGAACCAAAAATGTGAAAGTGGGTCACTTCCAGTTTGAGGCTGCTCCAAGCCTCGTAGGGGATCTTATCCTTGACCTATCTATGGGGAGATCTATTTTGGATGTATGTTTCATAGTTAAGTGCTTCGGCCCATAGTCTCTGTGGTAGTGACTTTGCATGCAACATGCAAGATTCCATCTCCTTTAGAGATTGGTTTTTCCACTCAACAACTCCATTTTGTTGCGGAGTGTAGGGAACTGTATGTTGCAACTGAATCCCTACCTCATGAAAAATATTGTGGATCTCATGATTCACATACTCTCCCCCATTATCAATTTGGAGGACTTTGATCTTCTTTCCAGATTGTGTCTCAACCAAAGCTTTGAAATATTTGAGGTGGGGGAAGACCTTGGATTTTTTCCTGAGAAAGTAGATCCATGTAAAACGTGAGAAATCATCAACAAAAATGAGAACAAACCTCTCTTTTTTGATCTATGGATGCAGAAAAGGACCCATGAGGTCACTGTGGATCAGATCTACATGTGCGGAAGCTCGCTGAGACTTTCCCTTGTTGAATTTCTCTTGAGGGTATTTTTCGAGAACACATCCCTCACATACTCCCTTGGAGAAATGGATGTTTGGTAGACCATCAAATAATTTGTGCTTTCTAATCTGTTGCATGTATCTGAAATTCAAATGTCCAAACCTTTCATGCCATATCCTACTATTTTCATCAGCATGAGTAAGCAATAAAGCAGAATCAAGTTTAATGAATTCAGAAAATGTATACAATCTAGACTGATGATTTACCTCACTCGTAGCAACCCTGGAGTTGGTTTACATGCCATAGATGTCCATGAAATTTGGTGTGAAGATGACTTTATTTCTGGTGTCGTAATTTGTCATCTGATACGCCGAGAGAAGGTTGACTAAACGATTGGGAACATGCAACACGTTCTCGAAGCTTCTGTTGGTGAGTTCAATCCTTCCTTTGTCGGTGACTTTGAAAGAAGAGTTGTCCCCCATCAGAATAGGAGGACCTTTGCATGCATCCAATGAAGAATATACTGCTTCTGAGGCAGCCATGTGATGTGATGCTCCTGAGTCTATGATCTAAGCATAGGGAGAGGAGTTGATGGCAATCAAGGCATGGATAGAATTGCCTTTTTTTGAATTCAGATCTTTTGGCTTCTTCTTCTTCTTTACACCCTCGGGGATGCGATATACAAGGTTGTTTTGCTGAAGTATCTGAGACATCATATCTATTTTTTTTTGCATGCATGTGGATTCCAAATGGAATCCTTTGTGACAATATGTGCATTTCTCTCCTTTTCTTCCCTTTTCTCCTTTGGATCTGGAGGCATCGGTTAAGGGTTTTGTGTACCCTTCCTTCTTTGTATGTGCATGAGATTTTCACTTATATTTTTCTTTAGATTTATGATATTTGTGGCTTCCATCATGCACAGTGAGTGAATGCGCCCTTGGGCCTTCAATTTGTCCCATGTTGATGAGCTTGGTTTTCTCTTGTGTCAGGGATTCAATAAAGTCCTCAAGAGAAGGCATCTTCCAGGTGGCTCCAGAGGTGAATATGACAGTATGGAATGTGGATATGAATACAAATAATTTGGGACCAATATTGGAGAGAATGGTGAGAACCATTTGTTTCTCCTCCGTCGATTTATCAACCCTGCAAGCTTTGAGTTGCGACAGTAAATCCTTGAATTTTGTAAAGAAATATTGGATATTGTCGAAGATTTTTGGATCCAATGTGAGAAGATCCACCTACAGCATGTGTCCCCTCATCTCATCCTATTTTCCAAAGATCCCTTCCAATATTTTCCATGCTTCATTGGGAGTCTTACAGGAAGATATGTGAAAAAGGAGATCAAGAGAAATAAGACTGCAAATTGTTCCGAGTGCCTCATCCATGCAATTTAAGTACTTGGATTTTTCTATGGCTGATGTCAGCTCTATATCTATATTCATGGTTAACCTGTAAAAACCTATGTATTAGAGATGTATGTATATTTTCTCCTTCCATGTAAAATAGTTATAAGGTGTCGGAATGAATTCTTTTTGGAATTCGATCTTTCCGTTGTCTTCAATCTTTTGTACCTGCAAAAATTTTGGTGTAGCTTTTGCTTAGAAATTAGTCAGCTATGATACCATGTAAATGTGTTGAACCTAAACAGAATATATCTAGCTAAACAATAATACATACATTTGCAGAGAGAATTGGAAAAGAAGAAAAAGGAGAGAAAGAACAGAAGAATTCTCATTAACCGTTGTGAATAAATGAATAATTTACACATGATATACTCTGTATAACTAAATGAGTTTGACTTGAGGTGAACCAAGTCACCATAGTGGTGGTATAGAGTGATCTGGACACACACTAGCAGTTACAGGAGTGAACTTCCACCTATTCTAGTCTCTCAGGCAGTTACAGGAGTGAACTGCCACCTAGTTGAGTTAACTAGTCAACTAGTCTTCAGTTAATTGACTGAACACAGAGTAGTGAGGAGTTATCTCAGGGAATCAAGGATAATGTGCCACTCTAGTGATGATACCAATTCAAGGTCGAATTAGCATGGTAATGATCCCAATGTTTCATGGTGATGATCCCAATGCAACATCTAAAATCAACTCAACTAGTCAAACTGAAGTGTCAACTGAAAGAGAATATTATCCAGATGGAATATTATCTCCTAAAATACAAGAGACTGGATAATGACTAATAAAAAAATAAACATTAGGAAAAGTAAATCCTAGGTGTCTGTGAAGTAACTCCAACACCAATAACAAACCAACTCAACCTCTTCACAATGTTGAGATGCAAACCTTTCCGACGTATGTTATTTATCATGTTCCATTGCAGGAGATTCAACTAAGGTCAGGAAATTTTTTGGATAGGCAGAGGCCTTCAGTAGTCATCTAGGAAGAAGAAGAATATGAAACACCCGAAAAACCCATGGATGAAACTAAGTTGGAAGATGTTATCATTCCTAAATACCAAGAACCCAAGTTTCCCCAAAAGGAATCTTCACATATTACAAAAGCCCCTCCTTATCTAGAAATATTAGTGATTGAGAAACCTACCACTCGACTGAAATTTGACATTTTGAATGAATTGAAGAATATCTGTGTCAAAATTCCCTTGTTACAATCCATAAAGGACATTCCAATTTACAGTAAGGTGGTCAAAGAATTGTGTATTTAGAATCCAAGAAGGAAGTAGAAGGATCCTCCAATAGTACATTTGATAGGATAATTCTCTTAGTACATATCAGAGTAGCCTAGGGTCGCAAAATATGGGAACCCAGGGAACCCCATAGTAACAATAACCATTAATAAGGTTCCCATCATAAACACTCTCATAGACCTAAGGGAATACATTAATGTTATGCCTATTACTACCTTAGAGGAATTACAATTAAAACCTCTTCTTAGACCTACCCCAACTATTTTGGAATTAGTAGATAAGACAAAGGTTACACCTAAAGGAATATTGGATGATATCATAGTTACATTAGCCTCACGGGAATACCCAGTAGACTTTCTTGTCATTCATTCAAAGGATCCTACCAAAGGGCTTCTGTTTATTTTGGGAAGACCTTGGTTGGACACAACTAATGAATTTATTGGTTGTAGAGAAGGTGAAATGACAATCTCAAATGGACTTTCTATACAAAATTTTACCATATACCCACCATCTCAACCTATCATTGAGAATCTATGGTGGCTTGAATTTCCATACGAGAATAAGGACTGGGAAGAACCCGTGTTTCCAAGTGATCATTCATGGGAACTTCAGGAGAAAACAACAGAAAATGTGCTAAACCAGTTTATTTATGCTATCACGTGTGTTGATTTTCCACACTTGTTTCCCCAATTTGAATACATGTTTGGGGAAGAATTTCAAGAACAGTTAGACCCATCAACTTTGTCTTCGACATATTTTATTTTTGTTATAGATGAGTCTACCACATCTTATATCATGCCCTATGAGATTAGCCTAGGGAAATTCCTACATATAAATTTTGGACTAGATGCAGACCAACAAAAACAATTAGTAAATTTCCTTAAAGAACAATCAAAGGCACTCTTCTGGGAATACACTGATATGATACATGCATTCATCACATATATACCTAGGAAGAAGTAAAAATTATTAGGTAACTCCATAGGAGGATGAACCTGACACTCAAGGATATAGTAAAAGAGGAGATACCAAATTTATTGAATGTCAGCTTTATTTATTCGATCTCCGACAGTAAATGGGTATCGCCACTTGTAGTGGTTCCAAAGAAAGTAACTGGGAAATGGAGAATTTATGTCGATTTATAGAAACTTAATAAGGCCACTCTAAAGGATTATTTTCCCCTTCCTTTCATTGACCAAGTATTGGATACCTTGTCAAGAAAGAAATACTTCTCCTTCCTAGATGAATATATGTTACGAGGAAAATATCTCTATGGCTAGGAGTAAACCACAACAGATAGAAATGACTACAGAAATCAACTCTATCCTCAAGTATTCTATATAGAAAAATAAGCTATCAAGACAAGATGAAATTACTACCTCATCTGGACGTTCTAAGAAGTCCATCGTTGAGCACTTGGCCCAAAGAAATACACTTGTGACTAGTCCTCAACAACTAAGAAATGCAAGCATATGGTGATAGTATATAATGTTCTCAAATTCAATAGCATAATCCATCAACATTCATAACAAATACGCCCATAGAATAATAATTCAAATATTTGCAAGATATTAATTCGACAATAAAAGAGTATTTCTATTAATATATAATCAAGAGAAGTGAATAAGTTACAGACATCCATGTTGGCACGGTTCGAAAATGAGAAATTAAGTTCCTTCCAGTTGTGCCTCCACCACTTTAATCCTCCACCAAAGGCAAGCTCATATAAGAGATACAATGAAGTTATCAATCAGTAAGGGAAGATATTTGGGGATGAACAATGTGTTCAGACTTAAAGGACAAAGGGATGCAAACTCAATGTGAAGTGAATAATTTCTCCGGAGTAACTTTTCTCTCAAAGTTGAATTATTTCTCCTATTTTCCATAGCTCTGATTTGGCTCATTTATAGCCTTCAAGTGGAACTGAAGGGTCGATTCAGAACATTTCTAGTATATGGAAGGCCAAGGATCATTGATCTTGTGACATGACATGGAAACGCGACACTATTTTTCAATTTTGGGCACATTTGTCAATGTACACGGATTGTAGTGGTGAAATATACGTATACACATGTTGTATAGTAGGAAAGGTGATTATATGTGGAAACAATTATATTTTTATCTCTGGGATTTGCAAAAAGAGATTTCAAGTCTGCATAGGGAAATGGAAAAAGGCCTTTTGTGCAAGATTGCATGGGGTGAGGAAAATCTGTCTCTAACAGATTCCCCCTAATGTGTGAGGTTAGAGGAGTATTTGTGATGGGTGAAATACATCATAAAATCCCAGAAGTGGAGTAATGGGGACTCAACTGGAATAACTAGTTTCTCATTACAATCTGTACTGACTTTGCATACATGGCTACAAATTTGGATTACATTGCAGATCCATGTGAAAATATACCAAACAATTGTTCATGTCCATGAATAGGCAAATACAAATGTGGTTACATGCCAAAGGTTTTCATAGTCATGAACAAGGCCTAGTAAAACCAATCTAAAAATCAATCTGAATATATCTATATATAATGGAGTACAATCTGATCTCCCATGATCATTGAAGCCACATAGGTACCAGTCCAATGAAAAGGTAGCAACAACTCAGGAAATATGTGAAACATACTGATGTCTTCAATTCTTCTACACAATCCACCAAAGCTTCAAGTCTACATCATGTGAATAAATAAGTTGAGGTCGAACATAAGGAGACTTTGTTTGATTACCATTCATTGAGGTATACCGTTAACAAACGTGAGATATACTACCGATGATGAAAGTAGGTATCAAGGCATCGAGTACATTCTTACAAGTGTGAATAAAGGAGTTGGGGTTGAACACTTGAATAATCAATCGATCAGGGGACATTGATGTATTCCCAATTGTCGATGTGAGATAACCTGCCACTAATGAATGTAAGCCTCTAGGTACTCATAGGACTCTAGGTCTCATTTCTAGAGTAGATGAGTTGAAGTCGATGGAAGGAAACCCACTGAAAGGAGAGCACTAAGGCATCTCTCCTCATTCATCACGAGGTACAAAGCAGAAGCTTGATGATTTGGAAAAAATTGAAGGAAGAACATGTTCATGGACCAACAAATCTATACATCTTTTGTGTGTTCCAAGTGCAAGCGGTACATGAAAAAGATCCTCTCAATAGAATCCAATGAGGAAAAATACTGACAAAGGCGAGGAAACCACCAATAAGGATAATGGCATCCAAGACACTACATGAATCCCAATGTGTGAATAAATGTCTTGCCATCGAACATAAGGGAAACCACCTAGTCAATGACCAATGATGAAATGTCAATTGTTGGTCTCAAGGTTACCTACTAATGAATAAAGTAGGACCAGGGTGTGTAATAGGACTACAACTTCATGTGATTTTGAGATAAACTGAGGGTATGGCCGACATGGAAAATCAAGAGTTCTGAGGAATTGCTGACACAGGTTGATAGACATCCTTTGAGAAAGAACATGAGGCATATAGAAGACTCTGGTAGAATAGACTCAAAGATGAAACCATGAGATGTAGGAGGCATTAATAAAATTCTCCATAGGGACTGGAAGAGTAACCAGTTGGGGGAGTAAACTCTTTGTAATGATCTCAACTTCCTAAGGCCATGTTAAACCCAAAATTATAATCACATGTGGACTCAACAATTTTGTGCTATGTTCAAAGGCAACATGACTGCTGCCAATATAAGATAATACTCCCTTCCCTCCCATATATATTTTTTTTTCATAGTCAAATGAATTCTATGATACAAAGGAGGAAATGAATGTCACAAGTAAGAAAAACTAGTTCCAACAGTGGAACATACCTATGCTCAATGCAAGGAGGTGCATGTGGGAGATGGAAACTCGAGGGAATGTTCCCTTCTAGGTATAGGGTGTCAAGTTGCAAAGGATATAAATGAGGCTATGCTTGGTTGAGGATGCAAAATTGTTGAGGCAAATAGTTTATAACACAAAGTGAGAACTGACCATAGGTTCAATACTACAAGCAAGGGAATGAGATGCAATCATATCTTAATGCCAAAAAATGTCCTTTTTCATAATCTTAGTCTACTTGGTTTGAAAAAGGGATAAAATTTTACCAAATAGAAGTCCTTTCAAATCCAATTTACGAGTGTGAAAGAGACAAGTTCACTCGGCAATCTTTTCGCTTTTTGAAAATTAGTCGGAAAAGAGCTTAAATCAAAATTGCTTGGGAGTCCTCTAGGTATAGGTTAGCATGTTTATGAGTGAGAAATGAGGCTCGACATAAATTCATGTATTAGCTATAAGAGACTCCCGGTCCTACGGAAAAAATCTCTACATGGGAACCAAATGGTGCAGAGGATCTAACTAGGGTACCCATGTTTGGTAGGTCTCTACCATTTGATAATGACACATCTTGTAGCAGATGGAGGGTTTTGTGTGGCTAAAAAATGGGTTCGTACCTAAGGCATATGAGTGACAGTTATAGGAAAATGGAAGTGTGCATGATGGAATGGATACCTATCCTATATGATGGGTACCGAAAATACATGTCTGTAGTTACGAACGGTCAACATAACACTACAAACTGCAAGAATCCCTTGTGAAAACTACAAAAACCAACTCAATCCACTATTGTATTAGTCCATTAGGCGAAAATACGATCTGAAAATATGCAAAGTGGGTACAAATTTCTATAAATAGTAATAAAAACCAAATTTTACTATGTCATTTGACGTTTTTACTTAAATAGTGAATTTTGGACCAAATTACCTATGGTCTTCAACTGGTGATTGAGGGAGCGTCAAGTGAAGGAATCGATGACCATTTGGACCAGGTAATTCCTCTTGCCCTCGTCTTCCTTTCTAGTGGATTATATTTTGTATTTAGGTTTCAATTTTTAATTTATTTAAGGAACAAATTAGAGGTTTAGGTGTACGTAGGATACCATTCATCGGGTCGTGTATACGCGTGGTTATACGTAGTTTCCTAAAATACAACTAGCGTATACTCAGCCCTATACATGACAGTGAATGTTTCATTCCACATATATGTCTACAAACAAAGTTTTTGATGGTTGCTAACTCAAAAAGTGATGTTTCTTTGGTAGGATGGTTCTAGAATGGAGGGAAAGGGAACATAAGGAGGTAGATGTTGTTGTGGAAAGAGATCTGGGGGCCCAAATGGCCTTGAAAAGATGCGGGCTATACAAGTTTTGGGAACTCAAAGGGATGAGGGCCCAAGTGAGGTTTCTACAGTTGCTCGTGGATTATTGGGATCCAGATGGTGAGAGCCTCAATCGTGATGGGAGACCATGAAGGATTGAAGTCAAAGATATATATTTCTTGATGGGGTTGTCGCATCGGGATGAGGTGGTGAACATAAAATCCCAGGGAGATGGGAGAAATATGAAGATAGAAGAGTACATATATGCTCACGGTATATGTGGGACCATGTTAAGGTCCTAACCCGCACATAGGTAGATCAATGTATTAGGATGTAATAAAGGTCAATATTAATAAGACCTTTCAATAAAATAGAATAAGGCGGATGTAAGAAGACCTAATAGAAGCTTCCGCTTCTAGAAGGATATTCCTCTAGATGCTTCTCTTAATAGACATATTTAGTATAAATCAGGGTCGAGGGTATGAAAACCCTAGCTTGGAGAATATTGTAACAGAGCGTTGCTCGACTGGAGGTTGCCCCCTCAAAGAGGCCTGTGAACATTGCTGTCTGAATCAAAGTGTTGTTCTGTTGCTATTTCGTATATAATTTCTGTGTATTGTGAAGATTATGCTAGATATTTTACTGTTATTCTGTCATTTCTAGCATTTCATTTATGTTCTGCATATTTTATATATCTGGTATCTTGCAAGTGGTATCATAGCACTTTCCTTGGCAAAAATTGTGGGTATTGTTTTTCAGGGTAGAGACGTATTTTGACGTCTTTAAGCCACAGAGATCTGTCGTTACGTGAATAAACCCACGGTTTAGGGATTCATACACACAGGAAATACAAGTGGTTCTTAAGCGCACATCTGTTGGCCACCCTTGTAACCCCTGTTGGTACCCCTTCGAGTGGTAGCGCATCAGACAACACCTGTGTACGGATCAGCCTAGATTTCCTGAAGCCCT
>ML805985.1:194265-240257 GCA_009831015.1 Picea engelmannii | reverse complement strand
CAAGTACAAGATGATTCAAAATGAAAATGTCTCCTTGGTATATATAGGAGACTAGGAGGTATAATTACAACTAATGGCCTAAATCCGACATAAATAAAATAACATTACTAATCTAATATGCCCCAATTAAGGGGTAATAAATAGAATTACTAATCTAATATGCCCCAATTAAGGGGTAATGAGCCAATATTAGGGCTTAACAAGGAGGGAGATCATCTTATGATCCAATGAAGATGATGAAGTATATATCCATGGTAGAGGCCATGAAAGACAGTACGTGTTCAGTTCAACTACAGAAGAAGACTTCTTCGAAGAAAATCCTTAAAGTATCCATGGTTGTACATCCACATCTGTGATCCTATGATGAAAGAAATAAATGAAATATTTAGGGCATGGAATCTATAAGAAACTCCATGGACCCAAGAGCTAAAGAAAAACATTAGGAAGAACATGAAGATTCCAAGAAACAAAGAGAAGCCAGAACAACCAGTCATTAAGAATCACAAGATTACTAGCCCAATATGAACTCACTAAAAGTAATCAAGCAGAGGAACTAAAATTTGTGATGAAGACCAGTGTATATATGCAAGCATTTCAAGATCCATAACTAGAGATTCTCCTAGATGGAGGGAGAATACTATGACGATTACTTGTTCAAGTAAACCAGACATACCTCTACATGAGTCTTTATATCATATGCAATATCTGTGGGTTGGAGTTCTACATCAGATGAATGCAAAGAATGTTCTCCAAAGCAATTAAACAAAGGTCATATGAAGAGAAACCTCAAGACTTTGAGGCATACCAGAAAGAGACCCTTGTATGCAGATAGAAGAAGATAACTTGGTGGATAAACTCCAGTGCACAACATAAGCATGGTGGATATTTTCTATAACAAAGATATTGTATCAAGATGATTACTTAGAATATCAGATCTCATGATGACAGAAGAATTTCCACATGGATATGTTCCAGTTTTCAAATAATGATATAATTTATCAGAGATACATGAAGCCTTCAAAGAAGACTAGTGTCCCAGACCGAATTACACTTTAAATAAAGCATTACATTATCTGTGATGAGTCCAGAAAGGAGAAAGTAGTTCTCCAATACATATCTCCACAGATGAGAAGATAAGCAGACATTTTGATAAAGCTTATGTTCAAGATGAAAGAGTTTTCATACTCAAGATGGAGCTCGTGGAGATGACTTCGTTATTGAAAAAGGAAGAGATGAATCTTAGGTTGGGAGGGAGAACTGATGTATTATTGATTGATAGACAATTAGTTTTTAGTTCGAAAAATGGTCCAGTATGAGAAAATTCTTTCCAGTTCAGAAAGTGGATTGAGATTTATGACAAACAGACATTTTCTAGTTCAAAAAATGGTCCAGCTTATTGATGTACCATAGACAGTGACTTCCCATTGTGGTTAACATGGGGAGTGGTCTGGGGAAGTCTCTCTTCTTGAGGGTTACTTAAGAAGACTGGCCTACCTCACTGGACAACGATTTCTCATTGTGGTTAACATGAGGAATGGTCCATTTTGGAGGTTGGTGCAATATAAGCATTTCCTCTTGTGGTTAACATGGGAAATGGTTTGGACAGTCATTCCTTAGGGTAGATTCATTCTCTCCAGGTTTCACTTTGTTTAGTGCCGGAGGAATGGCCCAGGGTGGGGAATGGTCTAGGTTCAGAAATCAGAGACAAACATTCCTTAGGGTAGACTCATTCTCTCCAAGTTACACTTTGTTTAGTGTCGGAGGAATGGCCCAGGGTGGGGAATGGTCTAGGCTCATAAATCAGGACAGTTATTCTTCCTTGCTTGAGAAGAATAGTCTAGATATCTCATCATTGATGTTTTACCTTCTAAGGGCAGATGCTCTTCCAAGTTATCACATATGTGAGTGGAAGAATGGCCCAGATGATTCAGTTTATATCATAACATTATTTCTATGCAGGTTGATATCAGATGATTGTTATGAAGACTATATGTCTCTAGACAGTAGATGTATACTACTGTGGTGGATGTGTTCCACTATTTGATCAAGTATCTGTGTGGTACTTGGTGTGGTAGTGTACCAATGGATGGTAGTTGTGTACTACTATGGATAGACACATTTGTGTTATATTGAATGATATTGTTTTGATTGACTTGAAGACTATCAACAGTGTTGAAAATAATTATCATCCAGATGAATGATGAACAAAGATTTCCCAGACAAAGAATGGTTCAGAACATTTACTCTTCTATATTAGAAGAATGGCTCGTGTATCACTCCGTGGAGTGAGTATCATGTCTAATTACTCAGATAGAGTATGGTTCTGAGAGATGATGTAGCTAATGGCACTTATAATGCTCATGACATAGTCATGACACAGTCTATATAACTATATTGATGCTACAGGGTGAATGGTATGTTTGTGCTCAAGACCATTACCTGTAATACCTCCCTAGCTAGGAGGGAGTACTGATATTATGGTAGCTACAAGAGGTATTTACCTCCATGTGTAAACCTGATGAGAATTGGATATTCCAGGAAGCAAGAAGAAACCCTAATGTGTTGGCTTATAACCCTAGAAGACTTGTCAGCTCAAGAAGATAACTTGTATTAGGTTATTAGCCTCCAAGAGAAGAAGTCAGACAGAAGAAATAATATATATTGAACAGATAGATACCCAAAATGAGAAGACGACCCAGGAAGTTATCCAAAATTACAATAAATAAAGGAGGCCAGTCTTCATTCTGGCAGGTAGTCTAGGAATTGTAGAGCAACACTTATGTGCACTGCAGTGCCCAGTTTTGTGCACAGGTTTGTAGGAGAGACACCATTGCAGATCTTGTATCTAGAAGATCACATTTGGCTTGGACTATCTCTTGGTTAGGGTTTGGACTATCTGATTAGCTCTTGTTGTTGTGTTATGCTTGGGGAAAGGTGCACTACCCTTTGTTTGGCTATCTAGCCTAGGGTTTGCTTCAGAAGTGATTCTCTGTCAAGGTTAAGGTGCTCGGAGGGTGGATTCGGCCTATTGTTGGGTGAAAATAGTGATATTGTCTATGTTAAAATGAGCACATCCATTATATTCTAACAATTTTTACATACCAAGTCACCCAATTCACTTCCAAGTTGATGAAATAATTAACAGAGAAATATGGGATCAATCACTGCAACTCTTCTCCATATCACCCACAAGCTAATGATTAGGTAGAGTCCACAAACAAAGTTTTAGAATCTATCTTAACCAAGAATGTTCAATTACACCATAGGGATTGGGCTGATAGACTTCCAGAGGCTTTGTGGGCATATCGTACCACCTAGAGAAACACCACTGGGCATACCCCTTATGAGCTAGTGTATGGAAAACAAGTACTTCTACCAATAGAATTCCAAGTGAGGACTTTCCGTATTTCCATATAGTTGGGATTAAACCTAGATGAGGAACAAAAAAAAAAGAGCCCTGCAATTAAATGAGTTGGATGAGATTAGGAAAGATGTTATCCAATGAACAATGTTAGATCAAAACCAGAAGAGCAAGTGGCATGACAAATTTATTAAGAAGAAACATTTCCAACCTGGTGATTGGGCTTTGTTGTTTGACTCCCAATTAAAAAATTTTAAAGGAAAACTTACCACTCGGTGGTTGGATCTTGATGAGGTAGTCATCGTGTATGATAATGGGGTTGTTACGATCAAAACAATTGATGATGGACAAGTCTCTTTCTTAGTGAATGGACACCGACTCAAACTTTACCACAAACCCATTTCCAAAGAAACTTTTCTACAGGTCATGTCAACTGACAATGAATTGGCCTTAGTAGATGGGGAAGTTTCTTCTCCCTCCCACTGTTCTTGAATCTTTTTATGAATTTTGACTGTACATATGTAAATAATTTGAAGTGTGTTCTTGTTGATAAACAATTTTAGAGATTTATGCAGGTATTTATTTCACCATGAGTGGATAATTTCAAGGAGACAAAAAGGGAAGTATTTTCCTTCAAAAGCTATATTTCTATATTTGAACCTTGTTGTGTTCTTAAGAATTAATTGAATAATGACTTGTAAATTAGCCATATTTTTTCAAGGTTTCTATATTCTTTTTACTCAAGGCATCTTTAATGGCAGTTGCTCTTAACCTCCACCACTAGAGGATATAAGGAAGTGACACCTTGACTATCAAACCTAGTGGTTACTCGTACAATTTCCCAAATAACCCTAAGTAGGTGAGTAAAGTATATTTATTAAAGAGTATCAAGAAGGTTTGGTTAGCGATTAGCCATGGAAACATCACTATAACTTAAAAAATAAAAAAATAAAGTGAGTCGATCCTAAAGATACATTTTTGTTCTTTTCTAATGGTACCATCCACTACACACTAAAAAATGCTTGATTATACCATATCTTTAGATATGATACATCCACTTAAGTACCCCTTACATCAGGACAATCTATAAGGAATACATAAAGAAGAGTCATCCTCTAACATAAATATTATCCCAATCTTAAATACAATTTTCAAAGTTGTCTCCCCAGCTTCTTTCGAAAAGCAATCTTTATATAAAATTCTTAAAAGATGGTGGACCAGTCTCTGTTGTAAAAGGGTGTAAGAGGCTAACCCGTCGAGATACTGAACAGGTCTTCTGGCAGGGGGTACCGACCTATGGTATGACTAGGTAAACTCATTGGAGTGCTGAATAGGCTTGCTGGCAGCGGGGCATTCTACCTAGCGAGGGTGGAAAACTGACAAACAATAAATAAAATCCCTAAATCTTAAACTTGTCCTGATGTACGACATTACTTGTAGACAAAGATGAAAATAAGTATGCATGGTTAAGAAAAGGTCAATGAACTCCATAAATTTGTCATTGGGAACTAACTTTAAGACTATCCTAAGACTCTCTCGCCTACCTCTTCTTAACTATATGTAGGATGTTTTGTCCTATAGGTGGAGCCATATTTTAACTGTCTCGTCAGACTAATGTGTGAAATTTATCTCTACACTTGAAAAACTGTAAATCTTAGGCTATTGGAAGAATTAACTGGTTCCCTATATTTTTTATTGTGAGGTGTCACAATACTTAGGAGTGGGGGAAAAGATGACAAATTATAAACATTGCTTATCTATATTATAATCCATGAGAAGAGGAAGTAGAATCTTTGTAAAAATTCGGTTATATTGTTTTCATGATATTCTGGGCTATTATATCAACAATTATTTTTATTGAAATGTTAAATTCTATATTGTTGACATCACTATGTGTTATAAGCCTATTGTACATTTTTTTGAAAGACTGGTTAACTGGTTCTTTGTGTCAATTATAGATTGTTAAATGTTCACTACAAATTTGTGTTACACGCCTATGGACAAAGGAAAAAATTATTTAGCAGAGGAACAAATTGTTTTATAAAGTTACAAGAACGATGAAAAGGAAATTAACAATGGATCATTATATTCACACTTATCCTTTCCATACTCTTGTTTACCATGATTTCCAGAAATTTCCCAAGTTGAATGCTATGGGTAAACGTCCATTATAATGGGGATAATTTCTATTTGCACAGGAGTGCCATATGGAGTGCCATTTTGAAGATCGGATGGGGTGCCATCTAGACGACCGGATAAAGTTCCATATGAAGGATCATATGAGGTATGCATATACTATAAATGACCATGACTGTAGGAAAAACAAAATGATCATTTGAATTGATACACCTGTTCAATGGTAAGTTGATATGAATTGAAGGGTAAGTCATTAAAATTCACATTGATAATTAAATTAAAAACTTTTAATTCATTTTTATGATCAAATGTTCAAGTTGACGACTTGGACATTGATGTAATTTCAATCATGTGTGATGAATTTTCTCATGAATTCAACCATTTTCCACCTTAATTTCATTAAAAATAGGGTGTTTAGCCCCAATTGCCATTCCACTCATCCCCTGCTTTCTATGTCGCATTCACCCTCTACCCAATTTCCTTCCTCTTTTCATCCTCCACGATGTAACCATGCCTAAATGCTATGAACCTTCCTCCTATGTTGATCTTTTGGCCATTCCTGAATTCATAGAGTGTAGAGAGATCTTCCTTCGTGTCGAGTGTGAACCATTCTTAGCATATCTGTAAGGCCACGACGATGGTGTCTCACTACAATTATCTCTCGGGCTTGATGGTAAGATGGAACACATAGGGTCTCTAGCCTTCTTGGTCTCTGAGGAATCAATTTCCTCAACCATGAAATTTCCATGGGTTGGGGATTGATGGTTCAAACACTATCAATTTCCATGACCAAGCTACAATAGATTATTCAAGCTTGAATTTCAAAATGTTTCTGGAGCTAAAGGGTACTCCAAGGAATGGATCAAGGATGAATTGATTAATCCTCTGATCATCATTACTAGACTTATCACTTATGAAGGTAGGTACTCTGTCTTCAAAGCTTTCCATTTTGGTATGTTAGCTCATTTCCAATTTAATAAGCCCATGAATTTCCTTTCTACTTTTTGAAAATTCTTGAGAAAATATCTTCCCAAGTACGTAAAAACATGGCCAATCCTCATAACAGTCTATTCCACTATGGCCTCATTAAATTTCTTGTCATAACTGATTTGAAAAAATAGGGCAAGACATGGGATGAATTCCTCTATCAATTCTAAAACCCCCATCTCACAGTCAAGACCAGGAAGAGATCAATTGATTTAGGGATTGTTACTCCATCTAAGCCTCATTCTCCAAATACTCCAATCCCTCCAACTCAAACTATATTTATGTCTGAAAAAAAGGCCAAGAAAATTGTTGATTCTCGTGTAGCCTCATCTGGCAAGAAAACCAAAAAGCATGTTGATAATTCTCCAATGCCCTCAACACTTATTGATCCTCAACCTAAGAAGTTACAAGATTCATTTCAGCAAGATTTTCCTTCAGTCCCTACGAATAGAAGAGGAGCCAATCGGTTCAAAGAGGAATCTTTTTGAAGAAGTACCCGAAGTGCAAGTGGAAAGACTAATGTGAAAAATCCAAGAACTTTGGATCCTATCCAAGTGTGTTATGATCATGAAAGTCCACATAAAAGACTCAGAGAAGTTTCTATAGAAGAGTTTGATCATGATAAAGACGTAAAATCTGAACCTATTCCCTCTCACAAGAACTCTATTACTCATACCTCCCAAATGCCTACATCAACTTCCAAAGTTGATATACCTTCTACATCCATCAAGGGATATAAGCCCTCTTCTTTTAAAACATCTGATCATACCACAATTATTGATAAATTACAACAAGAAAATGCTCAGTTGCTTCAATAGTTGGAAGAGCAAAAAACTATGGATAGGAATCTACATCATGACAATGTACTATTGCAAGAAAAAGTGAATTATCTCCAATGATTGGCTGATTAAATGACCACCACCATTCGTAGCCTCCAGACATAATTGAAACATCGTAAAAGGCCAAAGAAACAATCTTCAGGAGAAGAGGGAGAAGATTCTAAATCCAATCCACCCCCTCCTTCATGAGTCTAGTTATGTCGGGTGATTAATTTTATTTTTTTAAAGGGAACTGCAAATCCTTAGGCGTGGGGATAATGTTGGGTTCATGTTTTGACTATTTTATTGCGATGATCAATTCCTTTTTTCATCGATATTACATATGGTATGATTCATATTATCCATTTTGAAGGATTCTCAAAGATTTTTATATCAATTCATCATGGATTCGCATCAGGTATGTATAATTGGTGTTTTTGTAATGGTTTTGAGATCAATTCAGTTCAATTTGATGTTTATAAATATCTAATGCATGGTTTGTGTGAAAGAGGGAAAAATTGTGGTTTGATCCTTCATCTGGTACCTCTTCCGACATTTCGTTCAGCACTTGATCTGACACTAGAAGCACATTGGAGCTGGAGGTTGGTACATTGGAAACCTATGGTGGATGAATCAATGATATGGGTTTTGTGCCCCCTCATGGCCTCCATCTACAGAGCTTGACACACCTCAGATTGGGCAGTTTCAATGATTGTTGAGTGGCTCACGAAATTTCTAGAAGATGTTGTTGTTAGAAGCTCATTTAATGAGTTTGTTGTTTTTAGAGGAGGTTGACCCTTCCATTGGTCAACCTATAAAGCTATAAATTATCTAAAAATACCATTACCAGTGGAACGACTAAAGACATAATTTTTTAGAAGAATTTTATTGTGTAATACAGACATTATCTGCAACTTTGTTCCAAACTTCGTTTTTATGATTAATGACAGAATTGCATTGAGTTAAGCCTGTGTTTTCTTGTTGGATTGTAGCCACAACCTACTAGACGCCCATCAGTGGTCTGGGTGACTGTGTATATCAGTAGATATTGTATTTTTATCTTGTTTCTTGGTTAGAATTCGTAATTATTTATTTACTGCATGTATTTCTCAGTTTCAATTGTTGTGTATGTCAATTATATTTTGTTAATCTAATTTGTTTTTCTTTAATTGCAGATTTCTTGTAGGAGTTGGTTAATTATCGTATTGTGTCTTTTCCTTCTTAGCTATGAATCATCCTGCAAGATACTAATTTAGATAGTTGTATTGAAGTCTTAATTAGTTACTTTGTTTTTGTTAACTGAAACAAAGCATTAACTTAGACAAAGTATTAGTGTAAACAATGTATTAGTTTAAGATTGTTTGCAAGCTTTGATAGATTAATTGTTTCAATTTTTGATAGATTCAATTGAGATAGATTTAATTGCCATTTCAATTAGTCTTCATAGATCTATTTTGTTTATTATTTTTTCCTTAGTATGATAGGATAGAAATAGATTTTGGATTATGATTTCTAAAAGCATTTTTTATTTTGAGACATGATGATAGGATTAGTTCAGTTTAGATCATGAAATATTAGTTATGGATTTGAATTGTAATTTCTAGTTGATATTGATCGAGAATTAGAAGTTTGTATAGAGTGAATTCGAATTAGGATTTTTAATCATGAGTTTATAGATTTTCTTGAAGTAGTATAAGAGTGTTGTTAATCATTGATGATTGATGTATGAAGTTTAGAGATCACATGGATACTTAGTGTTGCTTCTATGATGGAAAAGATTTATTTATATTGCCTTATTCACACTTTCCATTTCTCTGTAGAAGTCAACATTGAATTAATTCCTCTTGAACTATCACTAATAGTCAGATGCCATCGTGATGTTATTCAACACTGAATACATAATCATCATCTTTTAATACTTTCTTTCCTATTATTGCAAGTTATAAATAGTATTGATCAATTAGAATTTGAACACAGTCATAATAATTTTACTTTTAATTAAAGTAGATTAAAATTTATTCTTCGCAAAATAGAAATAGTTATGAGTTCTTTTTAAGAATAGAGTTCACTTGTCAAAATAGTATTGATAGGTTAGTTGTTTACTTGCTTATTTGCTCAAAGATAGATAGATCAAATAATTCAAAAGTAATTTACTTGTTGTTTCTTACTTAAAAAGATTGAATAGATTAACTAGTTTAAAATAGTTTGTTATTTGCTAATTTAGAAATAATCGATCAATTCATTGTTTGAAGTTGCTTAGGGTAAATAGTTCAAGCTCATTAATAGAATTTGTTAATTGATGAAAATTGAAAAGAATCGTCTCTTTAGAAAGTAGATTGATAGAGTATTGATCCTTAGGTAGACCATATCCTTAGTTAAATAATACTTCTATTAGATTTTCTTCCTTGGCTCATACAATGCCACAAATCTAATTTTACTTACCCCGGGTTGAAAATTAATTGAGGGAACTAGTGCATATATAATACCCATCACAAACTTTTCCACTATCACTATCACTTTGTATTTGTCATTGTCACTCTTTGATTGTCACTATCACTTTCGTTGTCTCATCAACCTATACTTTCTCATCAACAAACTAACACCTATACCATACCATGCATCAATTGTATACCAACATACATATTATCTCATGCATTAATCATGAACCAAATATACATCAATAAAGAATAGTGAATCATGAACTAGAGCATCAACCACATGTAACCTGTACCATATACGATATCATCAACCATATGTAGATATGTACCATATCATCAATGAAGTATCTCCAAGAACCAATGCACTCCCCGCATGCATATTCCACCATACAACATGAATATGCCTCAAGCATATACAATCAAATCAAGGATAAGAAATATAAAAATCATGCTATATGTTGAACCAGATATAAGAGTTCTCCTCATTCAGGTAAGAAACCAAGATATACCATATCTAGATACCAAACCAATCATACCAATTATGCCTCAAGCATACACAATATCATGAAAATAATTAACCATAAAAAAAGGTATACAACCATACCAATACCTATGTAGTTGACTTGTATCTCTAAGATGTTGACCAGTAGACTTCCTTCACACCTTTAGGGACCTGGTGCCAACATCTACTCAAACCTTCATTAGCTTTTCAAAGATATGTGATTTTCTCTTCTACATCCTGCAAATATCTTCACTTTCCTCCACTACAACCTACATACATCGATGACCTACTGACCTACAACCCACAGATACCTCAAAAACAACTGTTTTTTGCAAACCCAAGACTTTCTCCTTCAACCTTATTTTTGTACCTCATAAATATATCGTCACAACCTTAGAAAAATATCACTAGATCACAATAAATATAATACATGAATAAGTGTGTTAGTGTACTTGTGAATGACTCCTTGTGCTGCTTATATACTTGATGTAGGTAACTCCTATCCTTAATTTAGGGATTCTAGGGTTTTCTTGTTACAACAACTATAGCCCTTTAACCAAGACTTATAACAAACTAGGGGCTTCGTGCCTACTCTTTGGGGATTTCAACTTTACAAGGCCATATCTCCCTAACCGTGAGGAAAGACCTGGTGTTCCACATATCATCGAAAATGACATGACAAGTACTATCCATTTATGAGGGTCATGCATGCATTTACATTATCCTTCATGTCCATATTCTTTATTCAACTTCAGATACCAAGACCAGACTATTAGGGCTACCAGAATATGAAACCATAATTCTTCAAGGATTGGAATCGATCTCTAAGGTTTAAAATCATTCTCCAAGATCACTTTCCAAGAGTTTACATCAATGAAAACCAACAAACCACTATCCAAAAATATCCCCCTTTGGCATTGATGGCAACACTTAGGAATGTAAATCCTTATGCTCTTGCTCCCTCTATGACCATTTCTCCCCTAGATTATGTGTCCCATCTAAGGTTGCAGACATCTGATTTCTACAACCACCCCTGCCTCTACCTCGGGTGAGACTTCATCTTCTTCACAGGTGTTGCCGAAAGGGATCGTAGTTAGGGTTTTTTTGGTGCATTGTTGTAGCATTGAACCCTGGTTCTACCCCTATGTCCCAACAAATGGTTTTGTTGCCGGGACATGAAACTGTGAATGCTGGGAGCTAAGAAAGAAGAAGCTTTGTGAAAAGATTCATCCTGAAACGTTGGAATCTCTGTGCTAAAGAAGGAAGGATAGATCTGAAGAAAAGAAGTCATATCTGAACACTTTATGCTCTAAGAAAGGTTAAAGTGGAAGTTTCTGAGGAAAAGAGGTCAAATCTACAAAAAAAAGGTAATATCTGTAAGATCTGTGCTTTGATAGAGGATCCTAGAAATAATTTTTTGTAGGCTGGCTACCATGATCCTAGTGCGCAGTACAGAAGAGGCTGGGGATCATTTACAAGAAAGAGAGGATTAACCATGTGTTAGAGTTGTAGAAAATGAGGCCATCCAGCTAAGGAATGCCTGGGTGGAAGACCTAGTTGTCTCTGTTGCAAATATTTGGACCGTGAAGTGTTGGATTGCCCTACAATGATTGCTAAGCTTGAAATAATGAATCTGAATGAATAAAACCCTAATACAACTCTAGAAATAGCCGAATCTCAGAAATAATCCAAGAAATTATTACTAGAGATGAAAGAGACCCTGAATGGCCACTAACATTTTAGGTTATTAGAGATCTTTAAAGAGAAAGAATGCATCGAAGTAGGAATAGGAGATTTAGACATTGACTATGTTCTTGATGAAGAAACACCAGTGAACATCATGCCAGAGAGAACTTGGGAAGCTATAGGAAGACCTTCTATGATCCCTTCACTAAGAGGAATAAGACTCTTTAGAGGAAGGTTGGTGACCCTATGTGGAAAGATCACTTAGATATCTATGAATGCTAATGGAACTTCGATAGAAGAAGATTTTGATATTATCAAGTCTATTGAGAACAATGCCCCATTTACTATGTTACTTGGAAAACCTTGGATTAAGAGAGATCAATCCAGAAAGAAAGAAGAAGAAAACGTTTTAGAACAACAGAGACAAGAGTTAACAAATTTCATGACCAGAAGGATTGCGTAGTTGATTGAAGAACATGAGAACAGATCAAAGCCACTTATTGTTAGAGGCCTAGATGTCGAAGCTGAAAGAATGTCAGAAGGATCACAGAATACTGAAGCACATGTCCCAGAAAAAGAAGAATTATTACCCTTGGGTTTTAGGAGAGAATCTCAGCAACGCAAAGTACCTATGTTCAAGGAAAATAAGAATCAAAATGGGAAGAGAATCCCCGAGATGAATCTCACTGGTAAAAAGTCTAGGAAAATAAGAAAAAGGAGAGCTAATATCGACATACTACAGAATGATTCAGAGGGAACCTCGAAGAATGGGAAACTTGCAGAAATTGAACTTCGCCAAGATATCGGACCAGAGACATAGGCCACTTCACTGAGGTGAAGAAGTATATCCATTAGAAGCTTATATAATCATTCGACTGCTGCTCTGAATGAGTCGAAAATCATTGATGGTTCACCACTAGACCATGAGACTGCACCATAAATGGACAAAACATGAGTTAATGGCACCTCACACCCATTGCAAGTAGACCGTTGCTAACATTTTTACTTAGTATGTCGCACCACACACCGAGAATACCTTTTACTAACTAAGAACTTAAGTCCACAGCCTGAGATTATTTTTCACTATGATCATTGCCTTATTCCTATACCCTCCACTGCAATTTCTGAATCTAGTTCACACACAATCTAATAGACCCCGACATTGTATGTTGGATGAGCTTACCGCAGTAGAGAAAGTAGTCGAAGAAGTTCTGGTTGACTTAATGACTGAGAGAGTCATGTCAAAAATAAGGATGTATGCAAGTGTGCAAGCATCATCAAGAGGAGGAGTCCAATATTCTCCCTCAACTACTCGTGGAGCAGGACCTTCCTGAACCACGACAGAGACAGGAACAAAGAACAAGGACGACATTGTGAACGCCAAGATTATTCCACGCATTTTGGCGACTTACATACCACCTCTGAGTGGTGGGATTAACCACTATAGTGTACCCACATACTTCGAGTATACTTTGATCACTGCATACCTTCTGAAAGGGGTGCATGTAGTTCGAACCGATCAAGACAAGCTCGCAGTGTTGAAGTTTGGTGAATTAAAATTCGGCGATAGGAAAGTCTACAGTGTGCTTTCCCCAAGCAAGTATCTAACGAAGATGAAGGGAAAGAACTCAAAGATCATCCCACAGTCTTGGACCCAAAACCTCATGTAGTCTACATTGTTGAATGTTATGAAGATCCCGCACTTTGAAAGACACCAGGAGGTGAATGCGTGTGTAAAGTTGCTTCTATATTGCTATCATGGAGTATACCTATGGATAAACAAATGCAACACTATGGATCCAACCTTGATAAATCAGATCAAAGGGCTTAGCATGCAAGGCTCTCACCCACAGGAGTTCTACCCTGGAAAGACCTCTAACCGAGCATTAGCACAAAGAATTTAGGAAACCTATGGCGATGTCGAGAAGGGAACGTGAGGATACAAGGTAGCCTCTATCCAGAGTGGCATAGTGCACCTTTGCTGTTAGTTGATCACGGGAAATTTAGTTCGTAAGAATAAACCAACTCAAGTGACCGGATTCATGGTCGACCTCACAGGGAAGTGTGCAGAGGGATTACAGATGAACTAGGCACAATACCTTGTCAACCAACTAGAGATTGATTACAAAGAAGCACAATACCAAGAGTATGACTTCCACTTTAGTTGGCTTCTCATACTGTTTACTTTCATTTCCTGGGAGCTATAAGAAAACACCACTTTCCCGGATATAGAACCCTTCAAACCACTGGCCGTGAAGTTTTGTATGCTATGGTATTCTAGTGACATGATCAAACAGTGGCAGTGCAATGTCGTCTTCCATGCCTACTACAACCAGTTGAAGATCTCAATCTAGTCTACACCGTGCATCACCCTGAACACACTTTATAGGTTTATACCCTTGATGAAGTTCAACGTAGACCGCCACTTCTCCTACATTACAATGCACGTTGATGAGAATAAACAACAACTCTAGTCATATTACAAATTGACAGAAGATGACTTGGAGGAGATTAACAAGGAATGTTTGACAGACCTCCTTGTTCCAATGGACCCCGCAGAGATGTCTGATGTGGATAGCCCTAAAACTATGTCAGACACACCTGAACCAAGTAAAATGAAAAAAATGACAAAGTGCATGACGTCCATAGCACACCGGTGGAGACATATTCGACCTCACCTGAGTAGGGAAATAATGATGGTGGAGAACTAGGTGGCATAGAAGTCAAGCAAAACAGAGGTGAAGTTACTCCGCTTAGAGAAGAAGAGGATCCAAACAAGAAAAGGAAGGTTACCCCACCAAAGCCTTCATACCGAAAGAAATCTAGAGACACCAGGGATACGTTTAAGACTACCCTCACCTCATACGACTTCGACTTCTTAGTCGTTGCATTGAATGATACTTCATTAGAGATCGTGGAAAATCAAGAAGCGAAGCAGGAGGAGGTATTCAGCTGAATCAAGGGTGAACTTCTAGAAGTGAAGCAGGCACTACAATCCAGCCATGCAGTTTCTATTTCACCTTTGACAAGTGGAACATAAGAACCAGGAGATGAGCCAGCCCAACTGCACTAGATCTCCAATAAAGTTGAAGCTCGCCTTTGAAAAGCTCAGGAAAAGACAATGCAAGCTACCCAATATTTGGAACAAGCACAAAAATATATGCTAGAACAACGCAGTAATGAAAAAATAGAAAAACTATCTCTTCAAGAAAAGTGGGAGGAAGAGAAAGCAACACTACAACAAGATAGGGAACAATTGCTCACAGAGAAACTCGAAGTATAGGAAAGGTTTCACAGATCACTTCACTCTATGAAAATCATCGAATTCCATATAGAAGAACGAACTCCACAGTAGGTGGCACAACTGGAAGGAGTGATCCAGCAACTTCAACAGTGCATCACAGACCTAGAACTTCACACTGTTCCTGAGACACCTCAAGAAATAAGATATCTAAGAGAGGCCACTTCCCAAAGCGCAATTGACCGACTAAAAGCCTTTTCCTTGGAATGCAAGAAACTGATCTCCGGAAGCACCCAGATGTATGAAAGCCTCGCGAAAAATCTAGAATTACAAGTGTTAGAGTCATAGTTCCAACACACACAGTAGCAGGCAAGCATGTTACAAGTGCATCTAAAGGCCTTGTCACCATTTGAGAGAATGAAGAGGTTTCCAGAGAAATTCATGACCCAACAACAAGTACACACACTCCAGAGTAAACTAATGGAAGTCTCTCAATGAATTCAACCAGTGCAAGAAAAAGCATGTCAATTATTCACTGAACTTGAAATCCAAGGAGTAGAACTTGAACAGGTTGTGAGTACAGTAGAACAGTGCCTCAAAGGACCAGTCAATGATGCACTTATTTAGGATTTCACTGATAAATAAGCAGTATCACTACAGTAGATCGAATCATCTCGAGCCAAGCTTGAGGCTTTTGAATCATAATTGCTCAAACCAGAGTGACTCAGGACGAGTCACAGGTGAGTGTTGGGGGCCTGTTGGCTCTTGACCAAGTTTTGAGGAAAACTTGGTCATATTTGACCATTTTTGTGACTTCGACATCCTATCAAATATGGAGTGCCAGATGAAGCAGACATCATGGGATCTCGGCCCACTTTCAGGCACCTTTTTGGGTTTTGGGACAATGTAATGGGAAAGGGATGTCGCTCCATGGGTTCACCCATGCTTAGGCCCACTTTTGTATGTATAAATAGATGTCTAGTTTAAGTAAGTTAAATGGGACGATAGCCTATCTATGTGATTTAAGATAAGTTCTAGTAGTGCTCTGTGCATGACTATAGAAGGGTTACAGAGCTAAGTGCAATCTAGTATAGAGATTATAGAAGGCTTTGTGCTACAACGCAAGGAAGAAGGATCTAGTGAGTTGCGCAGATCTTTTGTCCTCTGCGCATAAGGGTTTATGGTGACTATGTAATGTAACCAATTGAAGACATTAATAAAGAAGAAGATTTGGTGGACGTAGCCCCAGGGTGGGGGTGAACCACGTACATGTTGTTTTGCTCTGCTTTGTGCGATGTATCGATGTCTTTCTATGTGATGAATGTTAGATAGATCTGATGTTGCTTTTTTCCTAATTATGTGAATGAATGATAGATTTGACATATATGGATGTGCTTAGTGCTTGAATCTGCTAGATCTAATGTGTTCCTCTTATGTTAAGTGTTATTAGATGATGGATCTAGTTGCATACTGTGATACTCTTTAATTAGGGTACGTCTGTGTTGTTACTAAGAACTGAATATTGATAAATATTAATTGCTAAGTTCTTTGTTAAGTGTTAGAATCACATATCTGTGTCCTATCTAAGGTTGCAGACATCTGATTCCTGCAACCACCCTTGCCTCTACCTCGGGTGATACTTCATCTGCTTCGCAGGTGTTGCCGAAAGGGTCGGTTGTTAGGGTTTTGTTGGTGCATTTTTGTAGCATTGAACCCTGGGTTTGCCCCTGTCTCCCAACAGACATCAATGGAAAAGGGTACTCCTCATTCAGGGATACTCCCCCTATCTGCAAGAATTTTTTAACTCTATAGACTTTTATCTTCATGGTTCTTCCTCGTGTAATTCTTTGAGGTATATATGAAAATAATTCAAAAGTTTTGTTACTTGAATGTCTTCAAGACTTGTGATTTTCTTCCCCTGTCTAGTTAAGCTTTATGTTGAGTGGATCATTGTCGGGGAGAAACTACTCCAAGTTTCTTTCAAAGATACTCGAAAGGTTCCCTTGCAAGTTGTTTGGTGCAGATATCTGCAATATGCATTGTTATGACCCAAGCGGGGAATATATATGGATAAACGTATATATACTTGTAAATATATATGTAACAGGGTCAACCTAGTAGTAAATGGGCCTCATGTGGAAGTGTGAACAACTATATATAAGAGATCATGTATTCATTATTGGACATGTGAATTGTAATGTTTGATTCTATTTGGTTATTTGGAGGGGGTTGCCCTATTCTTTAAGGAGTTATTGTGTAACTTATTTATCTTGGAGTTGTGATCCACACTCACATTTTGTACATGGTGTGTACTTTTGTTCTGTATTATATTTTAATAATTTGGTTCATTACATTTGTTATCAGAGAAAATGATTAAAATGTAATGAACCAAATGCTTAAAATATCATAACAGAATAGAAGTACACACCATGTACATAATGTGAGAGTGGAGAAAAAATCCAAGATAGATAATTTACACAATAACTCCTTAAAGAATAGGGGAACCCCCTCCAAATAACCAAATAGAATCATACATCACAATTCGCATGTCCAATAATGAATACATGATCTCTTATATATAGTTGTTCACACTTCCACATGAGGCCCATTTACTACTAGGTTGACCCTGTTACATATATATTTACAAATATATATACGTTTATCCATATATATTCCCCGCTTGGGTCATAACAATGCATATTGCAGATATCTGCACCAAACAACTTGGAAGGGAACCTTTCGAGTATCTTTGAAAGAAACTTGGAGTAGTTTCTCCCCGACTACTACAAAGACCCCATTACATATATATTTACACATTAAATGTACATTTAGGCCCATATATGCCCCTCCCCTAGGGTCAGATCATATACATTTATCCATATATATGTGCCCATTGGGTCATAACATAGTACCCTCGTTCAAAAATATTTGTCCTCAAAAATTTGCAATTAAAGTATCTTTATTAAAGAGTATCAAGAAGGTTTGGTTAGCGGTTAGCCATGGAAACATCACTATAACTTAAAAAATAAAAAAATAAAGTGAGTCGATCCTAAAGATACATTTTTGTTCTTTTCCAATGGTACCATCCACTACACACTAAAAAATGCTTGATTATACCATATCTTTAGATATGATACGTCCACTTAAGTACCCCTTACATCAGGACAATCTATAAGGAATACATAAAGAAGAGTCATCCTCTAACATAAATACTATCCCAATCTTAAATACAATTTTTAGAGTTGTCTCCCCATCTTCTTTCGAAAAACAATATTTATATAAAATTCTTAAAAGATGGTGGACCAGTCTCTGTTGTAAAAGGGTGTAAGAGGCTAACTCGTCGAGATATTGAACAGGTCTTCTGGCAGAGGCTATCGACCTATGGTATGACTAGGTAAACTCATTGGAGTACTGAATAGGCTTGCTGGCAGTGGGGCATTCTACCTAGTGAGGGTGGTAAACTGACAAACAATAAATAAAATCCCTAAATCTTAAAATTGTCCTGATGTACGACATTACTTGTAGACAAAGATGAAAATAAGAATGCATGGTTAAGAAAAGGTCAATGAACTCCATAAATCTGTCATTGGGAACTAACTTTAAGACTATCCTAAGACTCTCTTGCCTACCTCTTCTTAACTATATGTAGGATGTTCTGTCCTACAGGTGGGGCCATATTTTAATCGTCTCGTCAGACTAATGTGTGAAATTTATCTCTACACTTGGAAAACTATAAATTTTAGGCTATTGGAAGAATTGACTGGTTCCCTATATTTTTTTATTGTGAGGTGTCACAATACTTAGGAGTGGGGGAAAATATGACAAATGATAAACATTTCTTATCTATATTATAATCCATGAGAAGAGGAAGTAGAATCTTTGTAAAAATTCGGTTATATTGTTTTCATGATATTCTGGGCTATTATATCAACAATTATTTTAATTGAAATGTTAAATTCTATACTGTTGACATCACTGTGTGTTATAAGCCTATTGTACATTTTTTTGAAAGACTGGTTAACTGGTTCTTTTTGTCAATTATAGATTGTTAAATGTTCACTACAGATTTGTGTTACACGCCTATGGACAAAGGAAAAAATTATTTAGCAGAGGAACAAATTGTTTTATAAAGTTACAAGAATGATGAGAAGGAAATTAACAATGGATCGTTATATTCACACTTATCCTTTCCATACTCTTGTTTACCATGATTTCCAGAAATTTCCCAAGTTGAATGCTATGGGTAAACGTCCATTATAATGGGGATAATTTCTATTTGCAGAGGAGTGTCATATGGAGTGCCAATTTGAAGACCGGATGGGGTGCCATCTAGATGATCGGATGAAGTGCCATATGAAGGATCATATGAGGTATGCATATACTGTAAATGGCCATGATTGTAGGCAAAACAAAATGATCGTTCGAATTGATACACCCGTTCAATGGTAAGTTGAGATGAATTAAATGGTAAGTCATTAAAATTCACATTGATAATTAAATTAAAAACTTTAAATTCATTTTTATGATCAAATGTCCAAGTTGAAGACTTGGACATTGATGTAATTGCAATCATGTGTGATGAATTCACTCATGAATTCAACCATTTTTCGCCCTAATTTCATTAAAAATCGGGTGTCTAGCCCCAATTGCCATTCCACTCATCCCCTGCTTGCTATGTTGCATTCACCCTCTACCCAATTCCCTTCCTCTTCTCATCATCCACGATGTAACCATGCCTAAACTCTATGAACCTTCCTCCTATGTTGAGCTTTTGGCCATTCCCAAATTCGTAGAGTGTAGAGATATCTTCCTTCGCATCTAGTGTGAACCATTATTGGCATATATGCAAGGCCACGCCGATGGTGTCTCACTGCAATTATCTCTCAGGCTCGATGGTAAGCTGGCACACGTAGGGTCTCTACCCTTCTTGGTTTCTGAGGAGTCAATTTCCTCAACCATGAAATTTCCATGGGTTGGGGATTGATGGTTCAAACACCATCAATTGCCATGACCAAGCTAAAATAGATTATTCAAGCCTGAAATTCAAAATGTTTATGGACCTAAAGGGTACTCCAAGGAATGGATCAAGGATGAATTGATTAATCCCCTGATCATCATTACTAGACTTATCACTTGTGAAGGTAGGTACTCTGTCTTCAAATCTTGCCATTTTTGTCTGTTAGCTCATTTCCGATTTAATAAGCCCCTAAATTTTCCTTTCTACTTTTTGAAAATTCTTGAGAAACTATCTTCCCAAGTGTGTAAAAATGTGGCCAATCCTCATAACAATATATTCCAAGATGGCCTCATTAAATTTCTTGTCATAACTGAGTTGAAAAAATAGGGCAAGACATGGGATGAATTCCTCTATCAATTCTAAAACCCCCATCTCACAGTCAAGACCAGGAAGAAATCAATTGATTTAGGGGTTGTTACTCCATCTAAGCCTCATTCTCCAAATACTCCAAGACCTCCAACTCAAACTATATTTATGTCTGAAAAAAAGGCCAAGAAAATTGTTGATTCCCCTGTATGCTCATCTGGCAAGAAAACCAAAAATCATGTTGATAATTCTCCAATGCCCTCAACACTTATTGATCCTCAACCTAAGAAGTTACAAGATTCATTTCAGCAAGATTTTCCTTCAATCCCTACGAATAGAAGAGGAGCCAATCAGTTCAATGAGGAATCTGTTTGAAGAAGTACTTGAAGTGCAAGTGGAAAGACTAATGTAAAAACTCCAAGAACTTCGGATCCTATCCAAGTCTATTCTGATCATGAAAGTCCAAATAAAAGACTCAGAGAAGTTTCTATAGAAGAGTTTGATCATGATAAAGACGTAAAATCTAAACCTATTCCCTCTCACAAGCACTCTGTTACTCCTACCTCCCAGATGCCTACATTAGCTTCCAAAGTTGATATACCTTAAGGGATATAATCCCTCTTCTTTTAAAACATCTGATCATACCACAATTATTGATAAATTACAACAAGAAAATGCTCAGTTGCTTCAATAGTTGGAAGAGCAAAAACCTATGGATAGGAATCTACATCATGACAATGTAGTATTGCAAGAAAAAGTGAATTCTCCCTAATGATTGGCTGATCAAATGACCACCACCATTCACAGCCTCCGGACACAATTGAAACATTGTAAAAGGCCCAAGAAAAAATCTTTAGGAGAAGAAGGAGAAGATTCTAAATCCAATCCACCCCCTCCTTCACGAGTCTAGTTTTGTCGGGTGATTAATTTTATTTTTTTAAAGGGACCTGCAAATCCTTAGGCATGGGGATAATGTTGGGTTCATGCTTTGACTATTTTATTGCGATGATCAAATCCTTTTTTCATCGATATTACATATGCTATGATTCATATTATCCATTTTGAAGGATTCTCAAAGATTTTTATATCAATTCATCATGGATTCGCATCAGGTATGTATAATTGGTGTTTTTGTAATGGTTTTGAGATCAATTCAGTTCAATTCGATGTTTATAAATATCTAATGCATGGTTTGTGTGAAAGAGGGAAAAATTGTGGTTCGATCCTCCATTCAGTACCTCGTCCGACACTTCGTTTAGCACTTGATCCGACACTCGAAGCGCATTGGAGCTGGAGGTTGGTACATTGGTAGCTTATGGTGGACGAATCAGTGATATGGGTTTTGTTCCCCCTCATGGCCTCCATCTACAGAGCTTGACACACCTCAGATTGGGTGGTTTCAATGATTGTTGAGTGGCTCACGAATTTTCTAGAAGATGTTGTTGTTAGAAGCTCATTTAATGAGTTTGTTGTTTTTAGAGGAGGTCGACCCTTCCATTGGTCGACCTATCAAGCTATAAATGATCTATAAAAACCATTACCAGTGGAACGACTAAAGACATAATCTTTTAGAAGAATTTTATTGTGTAATACAAACATTATCTGCAACTTTGTTCCAAACTTCGTTTTTATGATTAATGATATAATTGCATTGAGTTAAGCCTGTGTTTTCTTGTTGGATTGTAGCCACAACCTGTTGGAGGCCCATCAATGGTCTGGGTGACTATGTATATCAATAGATATTGTGATTTTATCTTGTTGCTTGGTTAGAATTCGTAATTATTTATTTACTGCATGTATTTCTCAGTTTCAATTGTTGTGTATGTCAATTATATTTTTTTAATCTAATTTGTTTTTCTTTAATTGCAGATTGCTTGTAGGAGTTGGTTAATTATCGTATTGTGTCTTTCCCTTCTTAGCTATGAATCATCCTGCAAGATACTAATTTAGATAGTTGTATTGAAGTCTTAATTAGTTACTTTGTTTTTGTTAACTGAAACGAAGGATTAACTTAGACAAAGTATTAGTGTAATCAACGTATTAGTTTAAGATTGTTTGCAAGCTTTGATTGATTAATTGTTTCAAGTTTTGATAGATTCAATTGAGATAGATTTAATTGCCATTTAAATTAGTCTTCGTAGATCTATTTTGTTTAATATTTTTTCCTTAGTATGATAGGATAGAAATAGATTTTGGATTATGATTTCTAAAAGCATTTTTTATTTTGAAATATGATGATAGGATTAGTTCAGTTTAGATCATGAAATATCAGTTATGGATTTGAATTGTAATTTCTAGTTGATATTGATCGAGAATTAGAAGTTTGTATAGAGTGAATTCGAATTAGGATTTTTAATCACAAGTTTATATATTTTCTTGAAGTAGTATAAGAGTGTTGTTAATCATTGATGATTGATGTATGAAGTTTAGAGATCACATGGATACTTAGTGTTGCTTCTATGATGGAAAATATTTATTTATATTGCCTTATTCACACTTTCCATTTCTCTGTAGAAGTCAACATTTAATTAATTCTTCTTGAACTATCACTAATAGTCAGATGCCATCGTGATGTTATTCAACACCGAATACATAATCATCATCTTTGAATACTTTATTTCCTGCTATTGCAAGTTAGAAATAGTTTTGATCAATTAGAATTTGAACAGAGTCATAATACTTTTACTTTTGATTAAGTAGATTAAAATTTATTCTTCCCAAAATAGAAATAGTTATGAGTTCTTTTTAAGAATAGAGTTCACTTGTCAAAATAGTCTTGATAGGTTAGTTGTTTACTTGCTTATTTGCTCAAAGACAGATAGATCAAATAACTCAAAAGTAATTTACTTGTTGTTTCTTACTTAAAAAGATTGAATAGATTAACTAGTTTAAAATAGTTTGTTATTTGCTCATTTAGAAATAATCCATCAATTCATTGTTTGAAGTTGCTTAGGGTAAATAGTTCAAGCTCATTAATAGAATTTGTTAATTGATAAAAATTGAAAAGAATCGTCTCTTTAGAAAGTATATTGAAAGAGTTTTGATCCTTAGGTAGACCATATCCTTAGTTAAATAATACTTCCAATAGATTTTCTTCCTTGGCTCATACAATGCCACAAATATAATTTTACTTACCCCGGGTTGAAAATTAATTGAGGGAACTAGTGCATATATAATACCCATCACAAACTTTTCCACTGTCACCTACACTTTGTATTTGTCATTGTCACTCTTTCATTGTAACTATCACTGTCATTGTCTCATCAACCTGTACTTTCTCATCAACAAACTAACACCTATACCATACCATGCATCAATTGTATACCAACATACATACTATCTCATGCATCAATCATGAACCAAAGATACATCAATAAAGAATAGTGAATCATCAACTAGAGCATCAACCACATATAACCTGTACCATATACGATACCATCAACCATATGTAAATATGTACCATATCATCAATGAAGTATCTCCAAGAACCAATGCACTCCTCGCATGCATATTCCACCATACAACATGAATATGCCAATACCATATACAATCGATCAAGGATAAGAAATATAAAAATTATGCTATATGTTGAACCAGATATAAGAGTTCTCCTCACTCAGGTAAGTAACCAAGATATACCATATTCAGATACGAAACTAATCATACCAAGTATGCCTCAAGCATACAAAATAGCATGAAAATAATTAACCATCAAAAAAAGTATACAACCATACCAATACCTATGTAGTTGACCCAAATCTCTAAGATGTTGACCAATAGACTTCCTTCGCACCTTTAGGAACTTGGTGCCAACATCTACGCAAACCTTCATTAACTTTTCAAAGATATGTGATTTTCTCTTCTACATCCTGCAAATATCTTCACTTTCCTCCACTACAACCTACATACATCGATGACCTACGGACCTACAACCCATGGATACCTCAAAAACAAGGGTTTTTTGCAAACCCAAGACTTTCTCCTTCAACCTTATTTTTGTACCTCATAAATATATTGTCACAACCTTAGAAAAATATCACTAGATCACAATAAATATAATAAACGAATAAGTGTGTTAGTGTACTTGTGAATGACTCCTTGTGGTGCTTATATACTTGATGTAGGTAACTCCTCTCCTTAATTTAGGGATTCTAGGGTTTTCTTGTTACAACAACTATAACCCTTTAACCAAGACTTATAACAAACTAGGGGCTTCGTGTCCACTCTTGGGGGATTCCAACTTTACAAGGCCATATCTCCCTAACCATGAGGAAATACCTAACATTCCACATATCATCAAAAATGACATGACAAGTACTATCCATTTATGAGGGTCATGCATGCATTTACATTGTCCTTCATGTCCATATACTTTATTCAACTTCAGATACCAAGACCAGACTGTTAGGGCTACCAAAATATGAAACCATAATTATTCAAGGATTGGAATCGATCTCTAATGTTTAAAATTATTCTCCAAGATCACTTTCCAAGATTTTACATCAATGACAACCAACAAAGCACTATCCAAAAATATCCCCCTTTGGCATTGATGGAAACACTTAGGAATGGAAATCCTTATGCTCAGGATCCCTCTATGACCATTTCTCCCCTAGATTATGTGTCCCATCTAAGGTTGCAAACATCTGATTCCTACAACCACCCCCGCGTCTACCTCAGGTGAGACTTCATATGCTTCACAGGTGTTGCCGAAAGGGCCGATAGTTAGGGTTTTGTTGGTGCATTGTTGTAGCATTGAAACTTGGCTCTGCCCCTGTGTCCCAATAAATGGTTTTTTTGCCGGGACATAAAAATGTGAAAGATGGGAGCTGAGAAAGAAGAAGCTTTGTGCAAAGATTCATCCTGAAACTTTTGAAGCTCTGTGCTAAAGAAGGAAAGATAGATCTGAAGAAAAGAAGTCATATCTTAACACTTTGTGCTTTAAGAAAGGTTAAAGTGGAATTTTCTGAAGAAACAAGGTCAAATCTATAGAAAGAGGTAAGATATGTAAGATATGTGCTTTGATAGAGGATCCTAGAAATAATTTTTTGTAGGCTGGCTACCATGATCCTAGTGCGCAGTACAGAAGAGGTTGGGGATCATTTACAAGAAAGAGAGGATTAAACCTGTTTTATAGTTGCAGAAAATGAGGCCATCCAGCTAAGGAATGCCTGGGTGGAAGACCTAGTTGTCTCTGTTGCAAATCTTTGGACCATGAAGTGTTGGATTTCCCTAGAATGATTGCTAAGCTTAAAATAATGAATTTGAATGAAGAAAACCCTAAGGCAGCTCTAGAAATAGTTGAATCTCAGAAAGAATCCAAGAAATTATTACTAGAGATGAAAGAGACCCTGAATGACCACTGGCATTTTAGGTTATTAGAGATCTTTAAAGAGAAAGAATGCATCAAAGTAAGAATAAGAGATTTAGACATTGACTGTGTTCTTGATGAAGAAACAACAGTGAACATCATGCTAGAGAGAACTTGGGAAGCTATAGGAAGACTTGCTATGATCCCTTCACTAAGAGGAATAAGACTCTTTAGAGGAAGGTTGGTGACCCTATGTGGAAAGATCACTTAGATATCTATGAATGCTAATGGAACTTCGATAGAAGAAGATTTTGAGATTATCAAGTTTATTGAGAACAACGCCCCATTTACTATGTTACTTGGAAAACCTTGGATTAAGAGAGATCAAGCCAGAAAGAAAGAAGAAGAAAACGTTTTAGAACAACAGAGACAAGAGTTAACAAATTTCATGACTAGAAGGATTGCGCAGTTGATTGAAGAACAGGAGAACATATCAAAGCCACTTATCATTAGAGGCCTAGAAGTCGAAGCTGAAAGAATGTCAGAAGGTTCACAGAAGACCGAAGCACATGTCCTAGAAAAAGAAGAATTATTACCCCTAGGTCTTAGGAGAGAATCTTAGCAGCGCAAAGTACCTATGTTCAAGGAAAATAAGAATCAAAATGGTAAGAGAATCCCTGAGACAAAGCTCACTGGGAAAAATTCTAGGAAACTAAGTAAAAGGAGAGCCAATTTCGACATACTACAGAATACTTCAGAGGGAACCTCAAAGAACGGGAAACTTGCAGAAATTGAACTTCGCCAAGATATCATACCATAGACATAGGCCACTTCACTGAGGTGAAGAAATATAGCCATTGGAAGCTTATATAATCATTCGACTGTTGCTCTGAATGAGACGAAAAGCATTGATCATTCACCACTAGACCATGAGACCGCACCATAAATGGACAAAACATGAGTTAATGACACCTCATCCCCGTTGCAAGTAGACCATTGCTAACTTTCTTACTTAGTCCTCCATGCCACACACCGAGAATACCTTTTTCTAACTAAGAACTTGAGCCCACAACCTGAGATTATTTTGCATTGTGATCATTGCCTTGTTCCTGTACCCTCCACTACAGTTTCTGAATCCAGTTAACACCCGATCTAATTGACCCCAAAATTGTATGTCGAACGAGCTCAACATAGTAGAGAAAGCAGTCGAAGAAGTTCTGGTTGACTTAATGACTAAGAGAGTCATGTCAAAAAGAAGGATGTTTGCAGGTGTGCAAGCATCATCAAGAGGAGGAGTCCAAGCTTCTCCCTCAACTACTCGTGGAACAGGACCTTCCCGAACCATGACAGAGATAAGAATAAAGCACAAAGATGACATTGTGAATTCCAAGCTTATTCCACGCATTCTGTCGACTTACATACCACCTCTGAGCGGTGGGATTAACCGTGATAGTGTACCCAGATACTTTGAGTATACTTTTATCACCGCATACCTTCTGAAAGGGGTGTGTGTAGTTCGAACCGATCAAGACAAGCTCGCAGTGTTGAAGTTTGGTGAATTGAAACTCAGTGACAGAAAATTTTACAGTGTGCTTTCCCCGAACAAGTATCTAACGAAGATGAAGGGAAAGAAATCAAATATCATCCCGTAGTCTTGGACCCAAAACCTCACATAGTCTACATTGTTGAATGTTATGAAGATCCTGCACTTTGGCAGACACCACGAGGTGAATGCATGTGTAAAGTTTCTTCTATATTTCTATCACTAAGGATACCTATGGATAAACTGATGCAACACTATGGATCCGACCTTGATAAATCAGATCACAGGGCTTAGCATGCAAGGCCCTCACCCACAGGAGTTCTACCCTGGCAAGACCTCCAACCGAGCATTAGCACAAAGAATTTAGGAAACCTATGGCGATGTCGAGAAGAGAACGTGAGGATACAAGGTAGCCTCTATCCAGAGTGGCATAGTGCACCTTTCCTATAAGCTGATCACGGGAAATTTATTTCGTAAGAATAGACCAACTCAAGTGACCAGATTCATGGTTGACCTTGCAGGGAAGGGTGCAGAGGGATTGCAAATGAATTGGGTGTAGTACCTTGTCAACCAACTAGAGATTGATTGAAAGAAGCACAATACCAAGGGTATGACTTCCACTTTAGTTGGCTTCTCATACTGATTACTTTCATTTCCTGGGAGCTATCAGAAGGCACCACTTTCCTGGATATAGAACCCTTCGAACCACTAGCTGTGAAGTTCTATATGCTATGGTATTCCAGCAACATGATCAAACAGTGGCAGTGCAATGCCATCTTCCACGCCTACTACAACCAGTTGAAGATCACAATCTAGTCTACACCGCTCATCACCCTGAACACACTTTATAGGTTTAGACCCTTGATGAAGTTTAGCACGGACCGCCACTTCTCCTACATTACAACACGCATTGATGAGCATAAACAACAGCTCCAGTCATATTAGAAATTGATAGAAGATGACTTGGGGGAGATTAACAAGGAATGGTCGGCAGACCTCCTTGTTCCAACAGACCCCACAAAGATGTTTGACGTAGATAGCCCTAAAACTATGTCGGACACACCTGGACCAAGTAAAATGAATAAAAATGATGAAGTGCATGATGTCCATAGCACATCGGTGGAGACATATTCGACCTGACCTGAGTAGGGAAATGATGATGGTGGAGAACTAGGTGGCACAGAAGTCGAGCAAAATAGAGGTGAAGTTACTCCGCTTAGATATGAAGAGGATCCAAACAAGAAAAGGAAGGTTACCCCACCAAAGCTGATCCAGAATTGGATCTAGATGCCTAATAGGGCTTAAAAATGCTCAAAAATGAAAGTGCTTGGAATCCGACGAAACTAGAACCATTGCATCCGGCTCGTCTTCCTGATTCCATCCATATATTTACTTCATCAAATGGGCTCCGTATGTGAAAGATATCGAGTTATGTCCGAAAACCCAAACAGACAAAAAAAGGGGATGACTATACAGTCCGTACAGTGCCACGTGGCATGCTGACTGTACAGGCAGTATGGTCGTACAACTGACGTGGAAACCCCTGGAGATGACACATGGCAGTTCTTGGAGATGACATGTGGCAAGATGATGTGGTGTATGGGTAGATAGCTGGACCAATCTATGGGTGACACGTGTCACCACTATAAGGGTGACACGTGGCACCTGATGACATCAGCAAGTGACCGGGCAAGTACGGTGGCAGGATGACATGGCAGACACGTGGCAGGCTGATAGGGTAGTACGATGATAGGTGTCAGGTGACGTTGACCAGTCGACATTTGACACTTGGCAGTTGTTGGTTGGGTGTTGAGGTGTCGCGTGGCCCAGTCATGGGCTGCCACATGGCACCCTAAGGTTGGTTCATTGGTTTGTGTAAAAGTTATTGGAGTGCACGGGAGTCGAACCCGTGACCTCCCCTCTAGGCTATGGACTGGCAGGGCCAGGCTAACCGCTCACCCCACAGGTGTTCCTTGTTAATCATACGGTGAAGTTTGTATTTGAATTTGAATTAAAGTTTCGTCAGTGGGGGAAAGGGTCGGGGCTTAGCCCTAGCCCACGGTTCAACGTATACAACCACATGACCACAGAGCTCGGACGGAGGGGGATTACCACATGTGAGGGGCTGTGTGGATAGGGTCCATCCCTTGGATCCCGGGCAGATCCCATAGGACCAGGGGCCATCCATCAAAATGGCGCGGTTATAACAGTTAGCCCGTGGTTCCATAGAACACGCCTCCGGACCAGGAGCCAGCAAGGGGGGGCCAGCGCACGACCAGTGGAGTGCATGGCCACATGGTCGCTCCTCCATATGAACAGGGGTGTGCGTTTTGGGGGTTGCACCCAAATTCATTCAAAAGTGGATTTTATTGCTAAAGTTTGGATTTTTAAAAGATTATATGCCTGTTTTAATTGATTTTCTCCATTTTTGGGAGATATTGGGCATTTTTGGAGCCCGAATTTTGGGAGGAAGTTGGAGATGAATAACCAACTTCAGATCTATAAAAACTAGGCCTGTTTGAGGCCATGGAAGGATAGTCAGAGCAGAGTTATGATGAAGGGAAGCCAAGCCAAAGCCATTTTTATGCAGGGAAGTTGAGGAGCAAACGTTGTCGGGCCATTTCTGGGAGCTCCAGACGTCCGTTTTGCATGCTGTTTTCTTTGCAGGGTTCTAGAGATCTGGAAGAACATGACCAGATCAGTCTTGTAGCCAATTGGCACTGCTGCAATGTACTTTTGAGCTTTTGAACAGAAATAAAGAAGCCTCCCCCACAGAGACAAAGGCCCGGAGGCGTAGGCAAAGTTGTGCCGAACTCCGTTATCAATTCTCGTATTATGGTTTGTTGTCTATTATTTCCTTTCAGATCTGCATATGTGTATATGGCTGTCATAATTCCTCTTATTTCCTCATTCTTTTATTAAGTTTCTAAAATGGATTAATTAACGCATGAAAAATTAAAACTCAACCATAGTCATTAAAAGATCCTACGGATCAAGTGGTATCAGAGCTTGTTGACGTTTGGATTTGAGTTTTGCATGTTAACCAGGGAAAAGCTACAGCGTGGTGAAGGCGAGCTTCTTGCAGAGAATCCATTAATTGGATTGAGAAAGAGATATTCTCACAGCGAGAAGATGGCATAGGAAGAAGGGATTTCTTAGGATGAGAAAGAATTCTAGAAAACATTCCTTGCTATGTCGGAGATGGTGAAAGTTTTGTACGAAGATTACTTGGAACGGAAGCGACCAGTTTTGGGTGAATATTCAAAGGGAAAAAGTGAAGAGGAAGAGGACCATCCTTAGATTCCTCCTTCACCTCCATCAACACCTCCTTCTTCTCCTTCTTCTTCAAGTTCAAGTTCTAAATCTAATGGAAAGAAAAATGTTCATAAGAATAAGAATGAAATGCCAGTGTTAAAACTTGATGTTAAATTTGAGTTGCCCATATATGATGGTGAAGTAAATGTAGAAAAACTTGATAATTGGATCAGGCAGATGGAGGTATACTGTAGTGTGCAACAGATCAAAGATGAGGCCACACAAATTAAGTTGGCATCTTTGAGGCTTGCAGGTACAACTCTTATCTGGTGGAAAAGCAAGCTGCAAAAGGGAACACAACAAGTGGGTAATGTGTTTCCATCATGGAAGAGTTTCATTTTGGCACTTAGGAAACAATTCTATCCTTTGGGTTATAAATAAAAAGCATTAATTGAATGGCAATCTTTAAAACTAAGAAAAGGACAAATAGTGCAAGAATACACTGATGGATTTCGAAAAATGGCATTAATGTTAGATATCCCATTGCAAACACAAGAAACTCTTATGAAGTATATAGGAGGTTTACCTACACATATTAGAAACATTGTTTTCATGTTTGGACCCACTAACCTTGATAAGGTTTATGTTCAAGCTACGTATATTGAAGCAGGGAAAGCAGGTGTGTCAGAGGAATCATCGTCTTCAAGGAAAGAGGACAAGAGGAAAAGGCATGGCAAGAATGCAAATGCGGTGACGAGGAAGGAAGGAAAGCCCTCTTAAAATAATTGCAAGAAAGAGGGACATGATGAGGACAGATGTTGGCAGTTGCATCCCGAGAAGAGGCCAAATTGGTTCAAAGAAAAGAAGGGAACGCAAACAGCGGCAATGACAACAAAACCCACAGACTTGGGATCGGATTCAGGTGATGAGTCAAAGATTTCATTTGTTGGTATGACAGGTAAAATTGGTGAAGACATTGATTGTAGAAGCAAGTTGTTTCATATAAGGGTAATCATGCGACACACTAAGATAGACACATTAATCGACAGTGGATCTCAATCTAATCTAATCTCAAAAGAATTGGTTAAGCAATTGGGGTTAAAAACACAACTACATCATAAGCCTTACACACTTAAATGGATAAGCAATCATCATCAAATGCACATAACAAAGTAGTGCACAATCAAAGTTTCAATTTCATCTAAGTATGTGGATGAAGTAACATGTGATGTAGTGTCGTTAAGAGAATGTGGAATGGTCTTAGGTAGTCCATATTTATATGATCGTAAGGCAATCTTCTACAAGACAAAGAATCAATATCAATTCACTAAAGTAGGTCAAGATTATGTGGTTCATGTTCATCATGTTAAAGCAAATAAAACACTTCAAACAATGGAACAATTAAAGAAGGCAGTGCAAGCAAGCAACAAACCAATAATTGTTTCAAATGAAGTAATCGATCTTAAGAAAGAACAAGACATGATTGTTGAATGGAAAATCAATCATAGGTTGCTTCAAAACAACCTCATGTCATGCATATATTTCAAGTATATCATCTCATTTGCAGTTGTCTTTTTGATGCTGTCATTAGTAATGTTTTCTACATGGATGATAGTGGCTTCATTAAGATGTAACAGGGTTCAAATGGCTAACAATATACTGTCAGTTGTCATGATTGTGTTACAGTTGATCTTGATGAGACAGGTGCATAGGATAGAGTTTAAAGACAGCGGACAAGCCGGGTGGCCTATCCCGAGCTTGTTGACTGGTGAGTAACCTTTTGGGGACCAAAAGGTCTTTTTGTGGGGAGGTGTGATATAGAATTGGATCCAGAAGCCTGATAGGGCTTAAAAATGCTAAAAAATGAAAGTGCTCAGAATCCAACAAAACCAAGACCATTGCGTCCGGCTTGTATTCCTGATTCCATCCATATATTTTCTTCATCAAATGGGCTTCGTATGTGAAAGATATCACATTCTGTCCGAAAACCCAAACAAGCAAAAAAAGGGGATGACTATATAGTCCGTACAGTCCGTACAGTGCCATGTGGCATGTTGACTATATAGGCCGTATGGCCGTACAACTGATGTGGCAACCCCTAGAGACGACACATGGTAGTTCTTGGAGATGACATGTGGCAGGCTGATGTGGCGTACGGGTAGACAGCTGGACCAATCTATGGGTGACACGTGTCACCACTATAAGGGTGACGTGTGGCACAGGATGACGTCAGCAGGTGACCGGGCAAGTACGATGGCAGGATGACATGGAAGACACATGGTAGGCTGATAGGGCAGTACGGTGACAGGTGGCAGGTGATGTGGACCAGTCTTCATTTGACACTTGGCAGTTGTTGGTTGGGTGTTGAGGTGCCACGTGGCCTAGTCACAGGCTGCCACGTGGCATCCTGTGGTTGGTTCGTCAGTTTGTGTAAAAGTTATTGGAGTGCAGGAGAGTCGAACCCGTGACATCCCCTCCGGGCTGTGGACTGGCAAGGTTGGGCTAACCTCCCACCCCACGGGTGTTCCTTGTTAATCATACGGCGAAGTTTGTATTTGAATTTGAATTAAAGTTTCATTGGTGGGGAAAAGGGCGGGGGCTTAGCCCCAACCCACGGTTCAACGTATACAACCACATGACCACAAAGCTCGAACGGAGGGAGATTACCACATGCATGGGGGTGTGTGGATAGGGTCTAGCCCTTGGATCCCACAGGACCGGGGGCCATCCATCAAAAGGGCACGGTTATAACAGTTAGCCTGTGGTTCCATAGAACAGGCCACCGGACCAGGAGCCAGCAAGGGGGGGGGCAGCACATGACCATTGGAGCGCATGGCCACATGGCCACTCCTCCATATGACCAGGGGCGCACATTTTGGGGGATGTGCCCAAATTCATTCAAAAGTGGATTTTATTGCTAAAGTTTGGATTTTTAAAAGATTATATGCCTGTTTTAATTGATTTTCTCCATTTTTGGGAGATATTGGGCATTTTTGGAGCCTGAATTTTGGGAGGAAGTTGGAGATGAAAAACCAACTTTAGATCTATAAAAACCAGGCATGTTTGAGGCCATGGAAGGACAGTCAGAGAAGAGTTATGCTGAAGGGAATCCAAGCCAAAGCCATTTTTATGCAGGGAAGCTATTGAGGAGCAGACGCTGTCTGGCCATTTCTGGGAGCTCTGGACGTCCGTTTTGCATGTCGTTTTCTTTGCAGGGTTCTAAAGATCTGGAAGAACATGAACAGATCAGTCTTGTATCCAATTGGAACTACTACAATTTACTTTTGAGCTTTTGAAAAGAAATAAAGAAGCCTCCCCCACAGAGACAAAGGCCTGGAGACGTAGGCAAAGTTGTGCTGAACTCCGTTATCAATTCTCGTGTTATGGTTTGTTGTCTATTATTTCCTTTTAGATCTGCATATGTGTATATGGATTTCATAATTCCTCTTCTTTCCTCATTCTTTCATTAAGTTTCTCAAATGGTTAATTAACGCATGCAAAATTAAAACTCAACCATAGTCATTAAAAGATCCTACGGATCAAAAGCCTTCATACCAAAATAAAGCTAGAACCACCATAGATACATTTAAGACTTCTCTCACCTCAGACGACTTCGACTTCTTAGTCATTGCATTGAATGATGCTTCATTAGAGATCACAGAAAATCAAGAAGCGAAGCAGGAGGAGGTATTTAGCTGAATCAAGGGTGAATTTCTGAAAGTGCAGTAGGCACTACAATCCAACCATGCAGTTTCTATTTAACCCTCAACAAGTGGAACATTAGAACAAGGAGATGAGCTAGCCCAACTACACTAGATCTCCAATAAAGTTGAAGCTCGCCTTCGACGAGCTCAGGAAGAGAAAGCAACACTACAACAAGACAGGGAACAATTGCTCACAGAGAAACTCAAAGTATAGGAACGGTTTCACAGATCAAGTCACTCTATGAAAATCATCGAATTCCATATAGAAGAATGAACTCCACAGCAGGTGGCACAACTGGAAGGAGTGATCCAACAACTTTAGCAGTGCATCGCAGACCTGGAACTTTTCACTGTGCCATGGATGATTTTAGGGGCTAAATTTTTCTCATGGGCTAATTTTCCATGGTTTTTCCAAAAACGAGATTCTCTATTTTAAAAATGATTCGCCCAAATTCTATAGGATAAAATTATTTTACCTTAAAAATCACCAAAATTTTATAAAAATATATATAAAATCCTTATAAATTTGAATATTTTTACAAAAAAATCGCCAAACATTTATAATTGGCATATGAAGGATTAGTAAGATTCACGAAGGTTTCTACATTTTAAAACAAATTTCCATCCTTAAACTCATCCCTGCACTGTGCCTGAGACACCTCAAGAAATAAGAGATCTAAGAGAGGCCACTTCCCAAAGAACAATTGACCAACTAAAATCCTTTTCCTGGGAATACAAGAAACTGAGTTACGGAAGCACCCAGATGTATGAAATCCTCACAGAAAATCCAGAATTACAGGTGTTAGAGTCCTAGCTCCAACACGTGCAGTAGCAGGCAAACACGTTACAAGCGCATCTAAAGGCCTTGCCACCATTTGAGATAATGAAGAGGTTTCCAAAGAAATGCATGACCCAGCAACAAGTACACACACTCGAGAGTAAACTAATAGAAGTCTCTCAATGAATTCAACAAATGCAAGAAAAGGCATGTCAATTATTCACTGAACTTGAAATCCAAGGAGTAGAACTTGAACAGGTTGTGCATATAGCAGAACAATGCCTCGAAGGACCAGTCAATGATGCACTTATTCAGGAGTTCACTGATAAATAAGCAGTATCACTTCAGCAGATCGAATCATCTCGAGCCAAGCTCGAGGCTTTCGAATCAGAATTGCTCAAACTAGAGTGACTCAGGATGAGTCACAGGTGAGTGTTGGGGGCCTATTGGCCCTTGACCAAGTTTTGAGGAACACTTGGTAATATTTGACCATTTTTGGGACTTCGACATCCTGTCAAATATGGAGTGCCATACGAAGCAGAGATCATGGGATCTCGGCCCACTTTCGGGCCCCTTTTTGGGTTTTGGGACAATGTAATGGGAAAGGGATGTCGTTCTGTGGGTTCACCCATGATTAGGCCTACTTTTGTATGTATAAATAGATTTCTAGGTTAAGTAAGTTAAAGGGGATGATAGCCTATCTATGTGATTTAACATAAGTTCTAGTAGTGCTTTGTGCATGACTATAGAAGGGTTACAGAGCTAAGTGCAATTTATTATAGATATTATAGAAGGCTTTGTGCTACAACGCAAGGAAGAAGGATCTAGTGAGTTGCACAGATCTTTTGTCCTGTGTGCATAAGGGTTTATGGTGACTGTATAATGTAACCAATTGAAGACATTAATAAAGAAGAAGAGTTGGTGGATGTAGCCCCAGGGTGGGGGTGAACCACGTACATGTTGTGTTGCTCTTCTTTGTGTGATGTATCGATGTCTTTCTATGTGATGAATGTTAGATAGATCTGATGTTGATTTTTTCCTAATCATGTGAATGAATGCTAGATTTGACATATATGGATGTGCTTAGTGCTTGAATCTACTAGATCTAATGTGTTCCTCTTATGTTAAGTGTTATTAGATGATGGATCTGGTTGCATACTGTGATTCTCTGTAATTAGGGTACGTCTGCGTTGTTACTAAGAACTGAAGATTGATGAATATTAATTGCTAAGTTCTTTGTTAAGTGTTAGAATCAAAGATCTGTGTGGTTGCAGACATCTGATTCCTGCAACCACCCTTACCTCTACCTCGGGTGAGACTTCATCTGCTTCGCAGGTGTTGTCGAAAGGGTCGGTTGTTAGGGTTTTGTTGGTGCATTTTTGTAGCATTGAACCCTGGGTTTTCCCCTGTCTCCCAACAGACATCAATGGCAAAGGGTACTCCTCATTCAGGGATACTCCCCCTATCTGCAAGCCTTTTTTAACTCTATAGAATTTTATCTTCATGGTTCTTCCTCATGTAATTCTTTGAGGTATATATGAAAATAATTCAAAAGTTTTGTTACTTGAACATCTTCAAGACTTATGATTTTCTCCCCCTGTCCAGTTAAGCTTGATGCTGAGTGGATCATTGTCGGAGAGAAACTACTCCAAGTTTCTTTCAAAGATACTCGAAAGGTTCCCTTGCAAGTTTTTTGGTGCAAATATCTGCAATATGCATTGTTATGACTCAAGGGGGGAATGTATATGGATAAACGTATATATATTTGTAAATATATATGTAATAGGGCCGACCTAGTAGTAAATGGGCCTCATGTGGAAGTGTGAACAACTATATATAAGAGATCATGTATTCATTATTGGACATGTGAATTGTGATGTTTGATTCTATTTGGTTATTTGGAGGGGGTTCCCCTATTCTTTAAGGAGTTACTGTGTAACTTATTTATCTTGGAGTTGTGATCCACACTCACATTTTGTACATGGTGTGTACTTTTGTTCTGTTATGATATTTTAAGCATTTGGTTCATTACATTTGTTATCAGAGAAAATGATTAAAATGTAATGAACCAAATGCTTAAAATATCATAATAGAATAGAAGTACACACCATGTACATAATGTGAGAGTGGAGAAAAAATCCAAGATAGATAATTTACACAATAACTCCTTAAAGAATAGGGGAACCCCCTCCAAATAACCAAATAGAATCATACATCACAATTCACATGTTCAATAATGAATACATCATCCCTTATATAGTTTTTCAGGCTTGCACATGAGGCCCCTTTACTACTACGGAGACCCTATTACATATATATTTACACATTAAATGTACATTTAGGCCCATATATTCCCCTCCCTTGGGGTCATATCATATACATGTATCCATATATATGCCCCCATTAGGTCATAACATAGTACCCTCCTTCAAAAAGCTTTGTCCTCGAAAATTTGCAATTAAAGTCTTCACATGTGATGAAACCAAGTAATAAGATTTTCTTATGTTCTTTCATTATTCTTTTTGTTATCACATAAAGTTTCCCAGGGTCACAGTTGACCGACATAGGCATAGGAAAGCAGACGAGTGTAGTTTGCAGCAGCAAAAATCCCCTATGAATTTTGATTTGGTACCATCTCTAGACACAATTGGAAGGTTTCCACAGTTAGCATATGGATAAAACTTTGGTGGGGGAACTAAAATAGCCAGTGCACCCAGATCATAGATCACGATCAGATCAATGACCACCAATCATTTCAGTGCCACAAGCTGCACAGGCGTTAAAATATGAAGGGCGGGCTGAAATCCAAACCATGGTATTATGGGGAGGCTACGTGGCGGAAAATGGTGAATTTTGGGCCTGAAAGCGGTGTGGGTCCAAACCAATTTCAATAGCCTCAAAATCACGTGTTCTTATAGGGTTGTATCCAATAGTAGCACATGGCCACCCCTTAATAGCTAAATCACATCCTGATCCTGAGGAGGGTTCAACCAATGAACAAGGATTGACTTTTGCGGCCTCAAAACCACCTTCTTATTCAATTCCTAATCCATGAGTGTAACATGGTCTCCCCCTAATCGTCTAGTCGTGCTCTGATCCCAAGGAGGATTCAGTTAATGAACAAGGACTGGTAGTTGAAACCTCAACTCAGTTCATAAATAGAAGGATTGAAAGCTCTAGCCAAGGAGATAGAATTGTCAGCCCGATGTACCGAAATAGATGGTTTCTTCTTGTAGGATCATACTGATCTAGGATTGCATATGACAGGAGGAAACCCATACAATCTGATAGAAGGATGCACAGATGAAAAAACCTTTAATGGGATGGACATATCACACTCTTGGTAGTTGTGGAATGATATGATTGTAAATAGATCAGTTTAAGATTTTGTTAAAAGAGGGGGGTTCAGAGGCTGGAGAGTCGAGAGAGTTTTAGGAGCAGAGCTCTTTATTTTCTAGTTTGTAATCCCAAGGGGATTTGATTGTAAATATTGTATTATTGAATATTCCCTTGAGTTGGTTTTATGAGATTGTCTTCTTAGTTTACATGTTTTTTTGTTCCTATTGTTGGGATGTAGCATCTTTGATCTATGGATTCTTGAGGCGATAGAGGATCTATTGTCATCTTGCCCATGTTTCACCATTTATCACTCAGACGCTTGTTGTTTTTCTTCTTGTCTTGATGTAGCATCTTTCATCTATGGATTCCTGAGGTGGTAGAGGATGTTTTTTAATATTGCCCATGTTTCATCATTTATCACTCATAATCTTGCTGTTTTTCTTCTTTTTTGGATGTAGCATCTTTGATTTATGGATTCCTAATGATCCAGAATCAGATCCAGGAGGCTTCCTAGGTTCAAAAAAGGCTCAAAATGAAAGTTCTCAGAATCAGACGAAACCAATTGCATTGCGACCAACTCGTTGCTCTGATTCTATCCATATATTTACTTTATCAAATGGAAAATGTATGAGAGTTATCGGACTCTGATCATTTTCCCAAATAGCTAAAAAAGTCAACAGTCAAACTAGAAAAAAGTCAATGCTGACGTCAACATGACATCACCTTGTTGATGAAAGCATAGTGACATGTGGCAGCACAGAAGCAAGGTGCCTGGGAAGTGAAAGGGACCAATACAACATTGACAAGTGGCATCATTGAATACCAATTAAAGGGTGCCACGTGGCCCAGACATGGGCTGCCATGTGGCACTCCATCACTAGTTTGAATGGAAAAATTATTTTGAAGCTCATGGGGTTCGATCCCCTAACCTATTGGCATGGAAATCACTTTGGTAAAGGTCTAATACCCAATGTGCCATGAGTGGTTCTTGTTTAATATAACCCACTTTATTGTTAATAAAGTTTATGTATGAAGAGTTGGGGTTGGTTTATTTGACTATATGACCACACTGCAAGGGGCGCGAACCACTACAGTTTCGACCATGTGCACGGGAGAATGGGGATATCCCCTAGTTTTTATGTGATTCAATATGACCATTTCCCGTGAAAAGTTGGTGCCGCGATTTGACCTTAGCCCCAGGTTTTGGGGAATCCACCAAATTTGATAATGCGACCAGGTTGTTCGGAGGTGAGGGCCAGCACACAGCCCAAAGGGCTAGAGCTTGTCCATATGGAATTAATGTGACCTTATATGTGGGGGTGAATGCAAGTCTAGGGGGATTATCCCCAAATTTTTCCATAAAGTGGGTTTTAAAGTTAGGATGTGGTTTGTTTTTAAAACCATATTTCATATTTTATGGAGATACACCTATATCTTGTGAGATTCGAGGCCAAGGAAGAGGAGGTTTGTTTGGATTTGATACCACAAACTCATACTATTTAACCAAAAGGTTTACCACTGCACTAGGGGTCGATTTTATGAAAAATAAAGTAGAACAGTGTTATTTATGCAGAGAAAACCTGCGAATTAGGAGAACTTTGGAGGCCATTTCCGGAGACTATACTCATCCTTTTTCAATTTCGTCAGTTGCATTGGATTTATGAGGTCGAGAAGAACATAGTGAGATCAGTATGAATTCCATTTGATGTACTTTTGATGTAATTTTCAAGCATTCAAGAATTAATAAAGAAACCCCCCCACTAAGACAAAGGCCTGGAGACATAAGAAACCTTGCTGAACTCTATTATCACTTCTCTTGTTATGGTTTGTTGTTCTTCATGATTATGTTCAAATTTGTATATTGTTTTATGGCTGTTATGTTTCTTCATTAAATTCATCCTCTTTGGTTCAACTTCATAAATGGTGAATTAACACATACAATTAATAACTCAACCACAGTCATTAAAAGATCTTTTTGGATCACGTGAGGTGGTAGAGGATCTATTGTCATCTTGCCCATATTTCATGGTTTATCACTCAGACACTTTATTTCTTCCTTCTCGTCGTCACCACATAAATCCTTTGTCTGATAGGCAGTTTAAATGCCTTCATTATTCACAATACTTATGACTCCATAGCCCAACGGTCTCGAGCTGATATGGAGCTACCTTTGTTATCTTTTCCTCTCTCTGCAGTATTATTGATCCACCTACTCAAACCATTTCAATACATTTACATTTTGATGGATAATGGGCTTATCCTCTTGCAGTCGGAGGGTGATTCTCATTGATAACACTTTCCATTGATGATGATCCATCCATCCAAAGTCAATTATTTTTGGTCATAATCCTTGGTAGCTAGTTGTTGCATAATTTTCTTTCTCTTGATTCCATGTATCATTGTTGAAGATTCTTCAATTTGTAGTATATGTAGGTCTATTATAATATCTTTTTGAAGAGTGGTTTTGAGATGCCATGTTCCATGAATATTGATGATTATTCCATCTTCTTCCTTGATAATGTTGATATCGACCTTCTTGTCTTCCTTGAAAGGTTTCTCGATAATGAGGGTGTTGATATGGTTCCACTTTTGACAGTTTTTCTTCATTCTGCATATGCACTTCTTCTATATTATTTTCATAGACAATGGAAACTTATATCTTCCTTGGTTTCTTTTTTTATTGTTCTAGCCTTGGAGATAATACCATCATATTTGGCATGCATGTCTTCTAGATGGATTTCAACTTCTTCAAGTATCTTCTGGTGACCTTCTTGAATCTTCTCTTCTTTCTCCTTTTGAAACTACAATGTCACCCCATTTATCAAATTCTGATGTCCTTCTTCAATTTTGGATTGCATTTTTTATTTTACCTCATCCGTATTTAGGGATTCTTCAACCTTATTGCAAATTTCCTTTACAAGACTTTTAGTAGATTGTTCATCAAAGATGCTTCTTTCTTCTTGATTTTGACAATTGTTGTTTTCTTCTTTCAAGTTCTTGACCTCATCCAATAGTTGTTTATTATGGTTTCATAATCTACATATATCTTCATCTTTCTTTTTCAAATCTTCCCTTGACTCATCCTTTTCCCACTTTGATTTACTATTATTTTATTTCTTTCACTTCTCAACCTCCTTAATGAGTGATTCATTAAGGGATTGCATCTTGGAAAACTCATCATTTTTATTCTTGATACATTCCTTTGCTTCTTTCAACTCATCTCAAATTATATACATTCCCTCCATATTTATATCCTTAATCCATTTATTTGAGAAGAGTTTTTCAAATGTTTCCCATGTGCAGTGCCATTTAGTATCTTGATCAATACTCATCCACCACTTCCAAGATTCATCAAAAAAATAATTTATTTCCTTCGAAGGAATCATATTATATTATTTTACCAACCTTAACCACTCCATAGGATTGATTTCATATTTATCTTCATCTCTTGTAAATTTAGGTATTTCCATTGATTCTTAATTTAGGTATAACCCCAACCCTTAACTTAAAGCCTCAATATATTAAGGATAATTATCTCCAATATTTATAATCCTTGTTCCAATATGTTCTTCTATGTTTTATATTTCCAATGGTTTTTTAATCTGCTCAATCGGACATTCCAATCAAAAGTTATGATAGTTTTAAGTGAACATACCTTGTAAACCTTGATTTGGAGTTTGTCCTCCTAGTCAACCTTCTCTACAATTTCAACCCTTTTGAGTCTAAAATTGTGACCTGTATAACTATGAAATTTTTTCTTTTCAATTCCATAGGTCTGACCAAAATTGGATGTGCCAGGTGGAAGTTAAGGTAAGTTCCCCTCATCTTGTTGATGTTTGGCCTTTCTAGGAGAGTGAACATGTACAACATGCCCCACACACAATATTTAATATATGATTATGAACATTGTACCAAAAATACTAATTCATGTATTTTTTCCAATGAAATTTGTCTCATTGACTTTGGACATTCTATGAATAAGTTATGACTTTTTTACCCCGAACACTTGTTTGAGACTAGTCAATAGGACTAGTCAGATACCCTATCTTCCATAAAGTGTATCTCCAAAAGTAAAATGAAACAGAAGTTGAAATTTGTACCACAGGTACTCTGATAAGTCTTATAAATATCCTCTAGTTTTTTCCTTCTGAAAATTCTATAAGAAAACATTATAGAGAAAATTGCAAAATGACTATATTGAGGAAGAAAAACCCTAGGATCGGTGCTCTGATACTAAATGTACTGAACCAAATGCTTAAAATATCATAAAAGAATAGAAATACACACCATGTACATAATATGAGCATGGATAAAAACTTCAAGATAGATAAGTTCCACAATAATTCCTTAAATAATAGGGGAAGCCCTTCCAAATAACCAAATAGAATCATACATCACAATTCAGACGTCCAATAATGAATACATGATATCTTATATATAGTTGTTCACACTTGCACATGAGGACCCTTCACTACTAGCCCGACCCTATTACATATATATTTACACATTACATGTAAATTTAGTCCCATATATGACCCTCCTTGGGGTCATATCATATACATTTATCCATATATATGCCCCCCTTGGGTCATAACAGGATCCTTTGTCCCAACGTACTCTATATTGATGTTCTTCTCTATAGCTTATTCACGTAAGAAGTTATACTTGATTGGAATGTTATTCATATTAGAGTGAATAACTTTATTCTTTGAAATACTGATGGCATTAGTGTTTTCACAATGTATTGAAATAGTCTCATCATACTTTACTTGCATATCCTACAATTTCTGCTTCATTCAAAGAACCTAAGTACAACAAGTTGTTGTTGCGATGCATTATGTCTATGTTGTGGAAAAATATATTGATGAAGTTCTCTTGCTTATCCATGATACCATACACTAACCCAAGTATAAATTTTCTCCACTTATACTTCTTCTATCATCAATGCAACCTGCCCAATCTACATCAAGGTAGGCCACAAGAGATAGATCCTTCCTTTTTGGATACCATAAACCAAACTCTTTTGTACATTTGAGATATATAAATATCATCTTTACTGCCAAAACATGTGATTAATTTAGTTCTTCTTGAAACCTTTCAAGCTATCCAACTTCCTACATCAGATATGGTCTGGAAGCTATCACAGAGAGTAAGATACCCATCATCAATCTGTAATGCCTCTGATCTGCATCCTTGGAATCATCATCCTTACTTAACTTGCAAATTTTTTTCATAGCAGTATTGATTGATTTGCAATCTGTCATTCCAAACTTCTTCAACATTTATTTGATATACTTTTCCAGACAGATGAACATACCTTTGTTGCTTTGACATATCTGAAGTCCCAATAATAAAGATAACTATCCAAGCAATGAAATCTCAAACTCATGTTTCATGTATTTGGAAAAAGTTTGACTCATTCTGTCATCGTCACTTTTGAAGATGATATCATCTACAAAAAAATCAATGATTAATATATTATCTTGATCAATATTTATGTAGAGATTTTTCTCTGCATTTCATTTCTCGAATCCTTATTGTTGTAGATATATGTCCAGTCTAGAATACCATGCTCTAGGTGCCTTCTTGAGTCCATATAGCACTTTCTTCAACTTGGGGACATATCCTTCCTTTTCTGTCAACTGAAATACTTCTGGTTGCTCAATGTAAAATTATTCCTCTAGATCTCTGTTAAGGAATGTTGATTTCATGTCTATATGACACACTTAAATATTCTTGGAGCATGCATAAATTAGAATCAGTCGAATTGCTTCCATTATGGAAACTGGAGGAAACATCTCTTCAACATCTATACCTTCAAATTGAGAGTATCCTTTGCATACCAAACTTATTTTTTTCCTAGTAGCATGTGTCAGGCTGCTAAATTGAAGATTCGAATGACCTGAAACACTAAATTGTCAAACCAGGGTTGGTAAAATTCGATCTGATACACTGTATGTGCAGGTAAGCTAATTCCTATCTAAAGGCTATTCTGAAAAGAAAACATAAACTCACTCTGAGAACTTGAACCTTAATGACAATCTTGAAACTTCGCATTTCCTATTCAAGTCATCAACAGAAAACAGTCTTATATTTAAATGTTGGTACTTCTATCTCCATTCATAAGTATGATTTCACAAGCTTATTCCACTACTGCTTTTAATCATCTATCATCATCATTTCTATTCAATCCACGACAGAAAGAGTGTTTCCTCAAATGCATTTAATCTGGTTATCAAAATCAATCTAAATCTGTCTACAGGAAAACAGAGTACTACCTTACCTACTGGTACCAAAAGCTTCCTTTGATTTAACTATAATCTAACTATTCTAACTAGGTAGGGTAACTAACTATCTAACAGAGCAAAGTTCATTAAATCTCTAAGTGATGTGCGAATTGAAAACTAGAAGCCAAACAAACCACGTTCATACTCTAAACCCTACAGGAATCAAATGTGCATTCAATACTCATCAATGCAAGAGATATCAGTAGGCTGGAATGATTCTGTTGAAGAATGAATAAACACAACTTTGAACGAGTTACTTCTGAAACTTTAAACTATCCTGTAAGAAAACAGTAACACACTGAAATAACTAAATCTATGACAAAGTAAAGCAGCGACTTGCACCTGTTTGGCGGGCCCAACCAAACGGTACAAACATTGTTAGTAATAACCAGAGACGACTATATCATTCTATGCAATCACTGTGTAAACTTTGTGCTTCATTAACTCCGAAAAGAAATACTCAAATCGTATATCAGTTAAGTAACATAACGCAACAACTGTTTGTATTCAGAAATATATGTTCATGATATAACATAATCCAACCCATTCTCAGGAGTGATCACGGGTTTATATATAAATCCTCCTATCTATAACAGTCTAAAACAAAGATGCATAAAACAAACGGATCCCTCGATCCGAAAATAGCTTGGAATCTAGTTTTAAAACGTACTTCACATCTTCCTGACATGTAGTGTCACGAAGTGTGAACGATGAAGAATTAACGACCCAGTTTTATCATTATGCCTTCAAGAACCCTGTGGGCGATGACTCCAGCTATCATGTGAATCTCTCTGTCTCCCATTCGGTCCATAAAGCACAGATCTTGAGCGGCTCCAGTGATATCTCCACGGGTACGAGTTGGTACCTGGTACCGACATCCTGTTCCAAAAATAGAAGTGGTACCTAACCCAAGCGACATTAGTTCCAATATCAATTTAAAGCATCAAAGTGCATAAAAATAGATTGAAATGTAAAGATACCTTAAGTAACCCCATTGAATGGTAGGGAGATGTCAACTATGTCAAAACAAGGCTAAAAGGGTGGTACTGGGTATATAAATGGAGGTCTGTGGAATATAATATAGGCAAAAACATGATCAAAACCGGAGACCAACATGCCCCCACACTGAAGTCCTTGCCGGTCCTCAGGCAACAAAAATCAAAAACTGGTAGCCATCAGAGGGTTGCAGCGGCTGCAACCAGCATTTGTAGCCTCTCCTGCTTCTTCAGATTCCTAATTTCTTTCTTGAGGGCTCTGTTGATTATAACATGCTTTCTGGAAAT
>ML805985.1:151865-186143 GCA_009831015.1 Picea engelmannii | reverse complement strand
GGTAGTGCTGAAAGTGGGATATTTTTCATGGTGACATTCTGGACTAAGTCCAAAATAGGAAATCCAAAGGTGGTTTCTTGTGGTAACTCATTCTCTGCTTGTTCTTCACCTTCATTTTCAATATGAAGTTCCCCATGTAAGTCGCTCCCTCTCTCCCCCATGGTAAAAGGATTACCAAGGATTGTATAAACAATCCTATCTTTCTTTGGTGAGGGTGTGAAATCCCACCTTTCTGGATTCTTTTTGCCAGAAGTGTTATCTCCTATTGGTCTTTTTGAGGGTCTTATGGCCTTTGATGTCACAGCTGTAGTTTTTATCTATGAAATTACAGATTTAGGGTTCCTGAGAAGGGCTTGTATTTTCTCTGGATCAACTGTATCATCCAGGGCTGGATCACCAAGATTTTGAGTTTGTTGATGTATGGTGTTTCCTGGTTCTAGGATTTGTTCTACGGTTTCCTCAGCCAGAATTTCAGTCTTAGTTTCTATCGCTTTTTGGGTGGAGGTTTCTTCTTCTTTTTGTGGTTTTATATTTTTCCTAAATCTACCTCTAGGATCTCTATTTCTCATGAAGTCACGCTAAATGAAATGAAAGAACTAAGATTGAGTTTCGGAGTACCTGTGATAATTGATATGTCGGTTTTCACCCCTTGTTTCCACAACTCCTCTTACTATCAACCTGCTACATATCACACCAAACTTAAGTGCATCCTAAAACTAATCAAGACAATTATCTTCTTACCTTTTAAACAGCTCCCCGACAACGACGCCAAAAATGTCAAGCTGCTAAATTGAAGATTCAAATGACCTGAAACACTAAATTGTCAAACCAGGGTTGGTAAACTTCGAGTTGATACACTGTATGTGCAGGTAAGCTAATTCCTATCTAAAGACTATTCTGAAAAGAAAACATAAACTCACTCTGAGAACTTGAACCTTAATGACAATATTGAAACTTAGCATTTCCTATTCAAGTCATCAACAGAAAACAATCTTGTGTTTAAATGTTGGTACTTCTATCTCCATTCATAAGTATGATTTCACAAGCTTATTCCACTACTTATTTTAATCATCTATCATCATCATTGCTATTCAAGCCACGACAGAAAGAGTGTTTCCTCAAATGCATTTAATCTGGTTATCAAAATCAATCTAAATCTGTCTACAGGAAAACAGAGTACTACCTTACCTACTGGTACCGAAAGCTTCCTTTGATTTAACTGTAATCTAACTATTCTAACTAGGCAGGGTAACTAACTATCTAACAGAGCAAAGTTCATTAAATCTCTAAGTGATGTGAGAATTGAAAACTAGAAGCCAAACAAACCACATTCATACTCTAAACCCCACAGGAATCAAATGTGCATTCAATACTCATCAACACAAGAGATATCAGTAGGCTGGAACGATTCTGTTGAAGAATGAATAAACACAACTTTGAACGAGTTACTTCTGAAACTTTAAACTATCCTGTAAGCAAACACTAACACACTGAAATAACTAAATCTATGACAAAGTAAAGCAGCGACTTGCACCTGTTTGGCGGGCCCAACCAAACGGTACAAACACTGTTAGTAATAACCAGAGTCAACTATATCATTCTATGCAATCACTGTGTAAACTTTGTGCTTCATTAACTCCGAAAAGAAATACTCAAATCGTATATCAGTTAAGTAACATAACGCAACAGCTGTTTGTATTCAGAAATATATGTTCAGGATATAACATAATCCAACCCGTTCTCAAGAGTGATCATGGATTTATATATAAATCCTCCTGTCTATAACAGTCTAAAACAAATATGCATAAAACAAACGGATCCCTCGATCCGAAAATAGCTTGGAATCTAGTTTTAAAACGTACTTCACATCTTCGTGACACGTAGTGTCACGAAGTGTGAACGATGAAGAATTAACGACCCAGTTTTATCATTATGCCTTCAAGCACCCTGTGGGCGATGACTCCAGCTGTCATGCGAATCTCTCTATCTCTCATTCGGTCCATAACGCACAGATCTTGAGCGGCTCCAGTGATATCTCCACGGGTACGAGTTGGTACCTGGTACCGGCATCCTGTTCCAAAAATAGAAGTGGTACCTAACCCAAGCAACATTAGTTCCAATATCAATTTAAAGCATCAAAGTGCATAAAAATAGCTTGAAATGTAAAGATACCTTAAGTAACCCCATTGAATGGTAGGGAGATGTCAACTATGTCAAAACAAGGCCAAAAGGGTGGTACTGGGTATATAAATGGAGGTCTGTGGAATATAATATAGGCAAAAACATGATCAAAACCGGAGACCAACAGCATGTCCATCCTCGTTCAATTTGTTCCTAAGGACCCACTTTGTACTGATTACATTCTTGTTCTTTGGCCTTGGAACCAATTCCAAAGTGTCATTCTTTTCTATCTTGTGTAACTCTCCATCCATAGCTTTGATTCATAATTCATCCTTCCTGGATTCTTCAAAACTTCTTGGCTCAATAGTAGATAGTAGTGCTAGATGTTGTTGTTCTGGTGAGTGGATTATTCTTCTAGTTTCGACTCCTGCATATTTATTTCCAATAATTTGTTCTGATGGATTATTTTTATGCACTCGTCTGTTGGGTGTATTTGTAGGTACTTTAATATCCTGTTGTTCTTTCTCTACTTCTGGATACTCTTCTTTTTTATCTGATTCTTCATCTACTTCTTCTTCTTTCAAATCTTCTTCATGATCTTGTTCCATTGAATATTTGCTACTTTGTTTTCTCTTTCAACCATCTATATCATCAACTCTCACATTGATGCTTTCCACTATTTTGTTGAGTCTCATATTGAAACATTTGTATGCTTTCATTTTTCTTGAGTACCCAACTAGTATGTCTTTCACAAGTCGAGAATCAAATTTTCCAATTATGCCATCTTCTCTTTTGATGTAGAATTTTCTTTTGAAAACTCTGAAGTGCTTTACCTTTGTTTGTATTCTTTTCCACATCTCGTATGGAGTCTTATCATTGTTATTTATGAGCATCCCTCTATTTTTATGTGAACTATTTTATGCACTGCTTTTATCCAAAAGACATATGTAAACTTTGAATCCATTAACATGGTTCTAGCCATTTCTTGTATTTTTTTGTTCTTCCTTTCAAAAACTCAATTTTTTTGAGGTGTCTTGTCTACTGAGAATTTCCTCTTTATTCCATGCTCGTTGTAGAATTCCATGAATTCCTTTGATATAAATTATCCTCCGTTGTCCGATCTCAAACATTTGATTTTAAACTATGTCTCAATATAAACCATCTCGTTGTATGTCTTGAAGCTTTTGAATGACTATGACTTCTTGTTTAGAAAGAAAACTGCACTCATTATTGTGTAGTCATAAACTAGTAGCATGAATTATTGTTCACCTTTCAATCATTTTGTTCTTGTCGATCCAACCAGATCAATATGTACAATTTCCAGTCGTTTTGTTGTGCAATATTCCTTTGAATTGAACTTGTTCTTGGTTTTTTTTCCCTGTAGACAATTCTTGCATAGAATGTTTTTTGTCTTCGAGATCTCAAGCATTTCTCTTACTACTTCCTTTTATCCATAGGATCTTTTAATGACTATGGTTGAGTTTTAATTTTACATGTGTTAATTATCCAATTGAGAATCTTAATGAAAGAATGAGGAATAGAGAGGAATTATGACAACCATATACACATATGCAGATCTGAAATGAAATAATAGACAACAAAACATAACACGAGAATTGATAACGGAGTTCAGCACAATGTTGCCTACGTCTCTGGGCCTTTGTCTCTGTGGGGGAGGCTTTTTTATTTCTGTTCAAAAGCTCAAAAAATACATTGCAGCAGTGCCAATTGGCTGCAAGACTTATATGGTCATGTTCTTCCAGATCTCTAGAACCCAACAAAGAAAACGACATGCAAAACGGATGTCCGGAGCTCCCAGAAATGGCCCGCAAGCGTCTTCTCCTCAATAGCTTCCCTGCATAAAAATGGATTTCGCTTGGCTTCTCTTCAACATAAATTTGCTATGACTGTCCTCCATGGCCTCAAACAGGCCTGTTTTTTATAGATCTAAAGTTGGTTATCCATTCCCAACTTCCTCCCAAAATTTGGGCTCCAAAAATGCCCAATATCTCCCAAAAATGAATTAAATCCATTAATAATAGGCATAATATCAATGAAAATCAGAACATTAGCAAAAAAAACCCAAAATTGTATAATAATAGGCACATCCCTCTTCGGTGCACGCTCTGGGTCATATGGGTGCTTCCATTTGGCTAGGCCCCTCCGGGCGCTCTAACCCCCCTATCCGGCTAGCTCCTGGTTCGGTGGCATGTAGGCATAGGACCATTAGTCTAACAAATTACCCCCGCACTCAAAATGGTGGATAGTCCAGGTCATATGGAACCCGCCCATGGACCAAGGACTAGTCTCTATCCACAACAGTCCCGCGTATATGGTAAGCCCCTCCTGTCCGAGCTCTGTGGTCGTGTGGTAATGTATTAAACCGTGGGTTGGGGCTAAGCCCCAGCCCTTTCCGCCTCCAACCGAACCTTACATCAAATTTAAATATAATACATGTTGTATGGTTAATAAGAACTACTAGTGGCCCAGGTGGTTATCCTAGTCCTTCTAGTCCATTGCCTAGAGGATAGGTCGGGGGTTCGACCCTGGTGAAACCATATAATTTTACATAAACCACGAACCAACCATAGGGTGCCACATGGCAGCCCATGACTGGGCCATGTGGCACATCAACAACCAAACAAAAACTGCCAAGTGTCGAATGCTGACTCATCCATGTGCCTGACACCTGTCACCGTACCTGCCCAGTCACTTCCCTATCAGCCTTGCCATGTGTCTGCCACGTCAGCCTGTGCCACGTGTCACCCTTACAGTGGTGACACATGTCACCCTCTGAATGGTCCAATTGTCTTTCATATGCCACATCATCTGCCATGTATCATCTCCAAGAGCTACCATGTCAGCTATACAACCGTACAGCCTATACAGTCAGCCTGCCACGTGGCACTGTACGGACTGTACAGTCATCCCCTTTTTTTGCATGTTTGGGTTTTTGGGCAGAACATGATATATTTCGCATACGAAGCCCATTTGACGAAATAAATATATGGCCAGAATCAAGAAGACGAGACGGACGCAATGGCGCTAGTTTCGTCAGATTCCAAGCACTTTCATTTTTGAGCCTTTTTTAGCCCTATCAGGCTTTTGGAGCCGATTCCGGATCACACCTCCCCAATAAAAGACCTTTTGGTCCCCAAAAGGTTACTCACCAGTCAACAAGCTCAGGATAGGCCACCCGAATTGTCCTCTGTCTCTGAACTCTGTCTTGTGCACCTGTCTCATCAAGATCAACTGTAACACAATCATGACAACTGACAGTATATTGTTAGCCATTTGAACCCTGTTACATCTTATTGAAGCCACTATCATCCATGTAGAAAACATTACTAATGACAGTATCAAGAAGACGACTGCAAATGAGCTGATATACTTGAGATATTTGCACGACATGAAATTATCTTGAAGCAACTTATGATTGATTTTCCATTCAACAATCATTTCTTGTTCTTGTTTAAGATCAATTACTTCATTTGAAACAATTATTGGTTTGTTCCTTGATTGCACTGCCTTCTTTAATTGTTCCATTGTTTGAAGTGTTTTATTTGCTTTAACATGATGAGCATGAACCACAAAATCTTGACCTGCTTTAGTGAATTGATATTGATTCTTTGTCCTGTAGAAGATTGCCTTACGATCATATAAGTGTGGACTATCTAAGACCATTCCACATTCTCTTAACGACACTACATCACATGTTACTTCATCCACATACTTAGATGAAATTGCAAATTTGATTGTGCACTGCTTTGTTATGTGCATTTGATGATGATTGCTTATCCATTTAAGGTGTAAGGCTTATGATGAGTTTGTGTTTTTAATCCCAATGGCTTAACCAATTCTTATGAGATTATATTAGATTGAGATCCACTATTGATTAATGTGTCTATATTAGTGTGTCACATGATTACCATTATATGAAACAAACTGCTTCTACAATCAATACCTTCACCAATTTTACCTGTCATACCAACCAATGAGATCTTTGATTCATCACCTGAATCCAATCCCAAGTCTGTGGGTTTTGTTGTCGTTGCCACTTTCTGTGTTCCCTTCTTTTCTTTGAACCACTTTGGCCTCTCCTCGGGATGCAACTGCCAACATTTGTCCTCATCATGTCCCTCTTTCTTGCAATGCTTGCAAGAGGGATTTCCTTCCTTCCTCGTCACCGCATTTGCATTCTTTCCATGCCTTTTCCTCTTGTCCTCTTTCCTTGAAGACGATGATTCCCCTGACACACCTTCTTTCCCTACTTCAATATACATTGCTTGAACAGAAACCTCATCAAGGTTAGTGGGTCCAAACATGAAAACAATGTTTCTAATATGTGCAGGTAAACCTCCTATATACTTCATAAGAGTTTCTTGTGTTTGTAAAGGGATATCTAACATTAATGCCATTTTTCAAAATCCATCGGTGTATTCTTGCACTGTTTGTCCTTTTCTTAGTTTTAAAGATTTCCATTCAATTAATTCTTTTTCTTTATAACCCAAAGGATAGAATTGTTTCCTAATTGCAAAAATGAAACTCTTCCATGATGAAAATACATTACCCACTTGTTGTGTTCCCTTTTGCAGTTTGCTTTGCCACCAGATGAGAGTTGTACCTGCAAGTCTCAAAGATACCAACTTAATTTGTGTGGCCTCATCCTTGATCTGTTGCACACTACAATATACCTCCATCTGCCTAATCCAATTGTCAATTTTTTCTGCATTTACTTCACCATCATATATGGGCAACTCAAATTTAACATCAAGTTTTAACAATGGCATTTCATTCTTATTTTTATGAACATTTTTCTTCCCATTAGATTTAGAACTTGAACTTGAAGAAGAAGGAGAAGAAGGAGGTGTTGATGGAGGTGAAGGAGGAATCTGAGGATGTTCCTCTTCCTCTTCACTTTTTCCTTTTGAAGATTCACCCAAAACTGGTCTCTTTCGTTCCAAGTAATCCTCGTACAAAACTTTCACCATCTCCGACATAGCAAGGAATGTTTTCCGAAACTCTTTCTCATCCTGAGAAAGCCCTTCTTCTGATGCCATATTCTCACTGTGAGAAGCTCTCTTTCTCAATCCAATTAATGGATTCTCTACAACAAGATCACCTTCACCATGCTGTAGCTTTTCCCTGGTTAACATGAAAAACTCAAATCCAAACGTCAACTAGCTCTGATACCACTTGATCCATAAGATATTTTAATGACTATGGTTGAGTTTTAATTTTGCATGCATTAATTATCCAATTGAGAAGCTTAATGAAAGAATGAGGAAAAGAGAGGAATTATGATAGCCATATACACATATGCAGATCTGAAATGAAATAATAGACAGCAAACCATAACACGAGAATTAATAACGGAGTTCGGCACAACGTTGCCTACGTCTCAGGGCCTTTGTCTCTGTGGGGGAGGCTTCTTTATTTCTGATCAAAAACTCAAAAAATACATCGCAGTAGTGCCAATTGGATACAAGACTGATTTGGTCATGTTCTTCCAAATCTCTAGAACCCAACAAAGAAAACGACATGCAAAACGGATGTCTGGAGCTCCCAGAAATGGCCCGCAAGCGTCTGCTCCTCAAAAGCTTCCCTGCATAAAAATGGCTTTGGCTTGGCTTCTCTTCAGCATAACTCTTCTCTGACTATCCTCCATGGCCTCGAACAGGTCTGGTTTTTATAGATATGAAGTTGGTTATCCATCCCCAACTTCCTCCCAAAATTTGGGCTCCAAAAATGCCCAATATCTCCCAAAAATGAATTAAATCCATTAATAATAGGCATAATATCAATGAAAATCATAACATTAGCAAACAAAATCCAAAATTGTATAATAATAGGTGCAGCCCCCTTCGGCGCATGCTCTAGGTCATATGGGTGCCTCCATGTGGTCAGGCCCCTCCGGGCGCTCTAACCCCCCTGTCCGGCTGGCTCCTAGTTCGGTGGCGCGTAGGCATAGGACTGTTGGTCTAACAAATTACCCCCGTTCCCAAAATGGTGGATAGTCTGGGTCATATGGAACCCACCCGTGGACCAAGGGCTAGTCCCTATCCACAATAGTCCCACGTATATGGTAAGCCCCTCCTGTCCAGGCTCTGTGGTCATGTGGTAATGTATTAAACCATGGGCTGGGGCTAAGCCCCAGCCCTTTCCGCCTCCAACCGAACCTTACATCAAATTTAAATATAATACATGCCATATAGATAATAAGAACTACTAGTGGCCTGGGTGGTTAGCCCAGTCCTGCCAGTCCATTGCCCGGAGGATAGGTCGGGGGTTCGACCCCAGTGAAACCATATAATTTTACATAAACCACGAACCAACCACAGGGTGCCATGTGGAAACCCATGACTGGGCCACGTGGCACATCAACAACCAAACAAAAATTGCCAAGTGTCAAATGTTGACTCGTTCACGTGCCTGCTACTTGTCACCATACCTGCCTAGTCACTGCCCTATTAGCCTTGCCACATGTCTACCATGTCAGCCTGTGCCACGTGTCACCCTTACAGTGGTGACACGTGTCACCCTATGACTGGTCCAATTGTCTGTTGTACACCACATCATCTACCATGTGTCGTCTCCAGGAGCTGCCATGTCAACTGTACGACCGTATGACCTGTACAGTCATCCTGCCACATGGCATTGTATGGGCTGTATAGTCATCCCCTTTTTTTTTTTGTTTGGGTTTTCAGAAAGAACGCGATATCTTTTGCATACGAAGCCCATTTGATAAAGTAAATATATGGTCTGAATCAGGAAGATGAGACGGACGCAACGACATTAGTTTCGTCAGATTCCGAGCACTTTCATTTTTGAGCCTTTTTTAGCCCTGTCAGGCTTCTAGATCCGATTCCGGATCATCCTTTTTGCCAATTTTGAAAATATTATCAAAATTTATTTGACCCATTCTTCTATGTTGGAGCCAACTTTCATCATCCTTTCCTAAGAAACATATTTCCTTTCCTATTTCATTTAGAAAAAATATGTTGCTTGGAGTCCTTACAGTTGTAGATACCAACTTGCATGATTCTACTTTCTGTATTTCCCACTTCTTTGAATCAAACAAAAGTATGTGTCCTTGATAAAAAATTTACTTACACTTAGCAGATTGTGTTTCATGTCTTTGACCAATAAAACATTTTGTACCACGACATCCTTACTTCTGAGATTAACTATGCCTTTTCTAATGATCTTGGTTGAGTTGTCATTCCCAAATGAAATTGATCCATCTCTTTCCTTCTTTAATGTTAGAAACATGTCTTTATCACATGTCATATGATTTGAGAATCCACTCTCAAAATACCATTCATGTTTCTTTTGTTGTGTTTGTAGAGAAATATTCCATTCTTCAGTGTTGAATTGATATTGCTTTCTTATCCATATCCTTTGTGATTCCTTCTTATGATTGTTGATATTTTTCTTTGGTTTTGTTGGAGGAACAGTGAGTCTACAATATCTAGCCATATTTACAAAGTTGTTTCACTTATAGCATTCTACCTCATCACTTAATGATACAAATATATTGTAGCTTATATTTTGTGCTTCATGAGATCTTCTTGGATAACTATTTCTTATATAACCCTCATCATTTCTTTTGTTTTTGGTATTGGTTGTACAATTCACATCTTTGTGCCCAAAATTATAACATGAATAACATGAAACAAGAAAAATAGTTTGATAAATGAGAGTCAAATATCTTATGAATGGTGTTTCTCTTCTGAATCCTTCTTCTACTTGAGGTCTTTCTAAGCCTGGATGTTGTTGATACTAAATTTTGAATCTTCTAGGTGGTGCAATGTCTCTCTAATATTCCCCTTGAGTTTTTCGGCATTCTTATTTTGAGGGATCTATGAAAAATTATGCATAGTGTCTTGGTTTTTCTTCTTGTTTTTTTCATTTTTGAGCTTAAACCTTTCTCTATATATGTTTGATTGTATCCCAATCCATATTTGTCATAATAATTTCTTTCATCGTTAATGATATTATCCAATATCCTGATGTTGTTTTATTGCATGTCCTTTTTCCGAGGATCTTTTCTTAGAGTGATTATATCATCTTCCAAGCCTTCAATGGTCGTGTCTCTATCTTATAACTTCCCTTTGAGTGTTTCTATAATTCTCTTGTCTTCATATTCCTCGATTTTCATCTTCGTGATTTTCTGCTCGACTTCTTTGGAGTTCTGAGTTAGTTTTGTCTGTAGTGAATTTTTTTTCTTCTTTTCTCTTTTAATAACTTCTATGGCACTTAGAAATTCTTCTTTGTAATAAAAATTTTCCTCTTCATATTATTCTTTGGAGATTTCTTCATTGGAGTCTTATATTTCCATGAATAGTACCATTTATGTATCAATGTTTCTAACTTCATCTTCTTCTGATGAGGAAATGTCTTCCTTGGTCCAAAGGATTTTCTTAAAAAACTTTTTTTTTTCTTATACCCTTTTGAATTTTCTTCTTAGGGTCATGTTCTTCTTCATTTTTTTTTTCTTATAAGGAAATTTATTAGAAAAATAACCAACACCATCACAATAAAAACGAATCAATGGAATCTTACCTTTGTCTTTGTCGGTTCCCTTTTCAGCCTTCTGACAAAGTTATCCATTTCTTCATCTTCCTCTAAATCATCATTGCAGCTACAATTTTACTTCACCTTTTGTTTATCTTTCTTCTTTGTCTTATTTGATGCATTGAATGTTGCTTCCTTCGTTAATATATTGTCTTACTATGTCCTCATTTTGTAAGCTATGAGGATCATGTGCAGTGCATCCATGATCGAGGTGTCTAGATATGCTCTTTTTTCTAGGGATGAAATCTTTGGATCATATATCATAGGTAGAGACCTCAATACCTTTTGAACAATGATTGTTTCCTTCATTTCTTCTCTCAAACCATTGATGGCATTGACTATCTCATCAAATTGCAGAAAGTAGGAGACAATATTTTCATCTTCCTTCATCTTCAATTGTTTGAACTTGACTCTAAATGTTTGACATTTGGATCCTTTAACTTTGTCATATCCTTCGTAGATATTCTTCATTTTGTCCCAAATTTATTTTTTGGATTGACAGTGCACAACCTTGGTTTATATTGATTCAGTCAAACTATTTAGGATGGAATTTTTATCTCTAGAATCATTTTCTTCAAGTTTATTTCCATCTTTATCTATCGGGGGAGTGGTTGGTGCTTTGCAACCATCTACTATTTCTCTCCAAAAATTGAATCCTTGTGCCTATACATATGTTTTCATTCATCTTCTCCATAAGTAGTAGTTATGACTGTCAAATTGTGGTACCCCAATCCTAGCATAGTCCATGATATCCTTCTAGCGGTTATACTACTTTCTGAAGGACCTACTCTGATACCAATTGTTGGATTACTGAGAGGGGGAGTGAATCACTAATGAGCAATAATTGTATTTTTAACCATAGTTTATTCTTCAAAAATTTTCAGCAGTTTATCATTAGCATTCAATATATCATCAACAATATAATCATAAACAACATCACATCAAAATAGATACACAATAAACCATAATTTACATGGAAACCCAAATGGGAGAAAACCACAGAGCGATTTTCTTAAATATCAAAAGAATACATTCATTGGAAGAACCAACTTCTGATTCTCCATATACAACTAGAAGGAGGCGCCAACCCCCTTTTCTCATGCTCCAACCTAAATGAAGCTCCAATTCCCTAAATTCTCTCACTCCAACTAGAAGGAGGCGACAACCCATGATTTATTCAGCTCCAACAAAAATGTGGCTAACACCACATATCCTTATCTCATCCAACCTCCCTATAATATAAATGTAGACCAACTATCCTTATCACAAACTCTTCCACTGTCAATTCCACTATCACTATCAATCTATCAGTTTCACTATCACTCTGTCACTGTCACTATCACTCTGTAAGTGTCACTGTCACTATCATTGTCTCATCAAACTGTATCTTCTCATCAACCAACTAACACATGTACATACTATACATCAATTGTATACCAACATACATACTATCTCATGCATCAATCATGAACCAAATATACATCAATAAATAATAGTGAATCATGAACTAGATCATCAACCATGTGTAACCTATACCATATACCATACCATCAACCATATGAAGATTTGTACCATATCATCATTGAATTATCTCCAAGAACCATTGCACACCCCTCATGCATATTCTACCATACTACATGAATATGCCTCAACCATATACAATCAACGCAAGGATAAGAAATATACAAATCATGCCATATGTTGAACTAGATATAAGAGTGCTCCTCACTCAACCGAATAGCCAAGATATACCATATCCATATACCAAACCAATAATACCAAATTTTCCTCAAGCATACACCATACCATGACAAGGAGCAATCATAAAAAAAAGTATAGAACCATACCAATACCTATGTAGTTGACCTGGAAATCTGATATGTTGACCTATCGACCCCCTTTAGAACTTTAGGGGCATGGTACAAATGTCTAATTAAACCTTCATTAGTTTTTCACAGATACGTGATTTTCTCTTCTACAAATTATGGATATTTGTGCTTTCCTCCACTACATCCTGCGTACATATGTTCCCTATTGACCTGCAACCCATGGATACCTCAGAAACAAGGGTTTTCTGCAACCCCAACACTTTCTCTTTCAACCTTCCTTTTCTACCTCATAAATATTATGTCACAACCTTAGAAAAAAATAACTAGATCATAAGGAAGATAATCAATGAATATGTGTGTGAGTGTACTTGTGACTGACTCCATGAGGTGCTTATATACTTAAGCTAGGTGACACCTCTCCTTAATTTAGGGATTCTAGGGTTTTATTGTTACGACAACTTTACCCCTTTGACCAAGACTTATAAAAAAACTAGGGGCTTCTTGTCCACTCTTCAGGTCTTCCAACTTTACAAGGCCATATCTCCCTAATAGTGAGGAACTACGTGGATTCCCACATATCACAAAAAAATGGAACGATAAGTATTATCCATTTATGAGGGTCATGCATGAATTTACACTATCCTTCATGTACATATTCCTTATTCAAATTAGGGTACCAATACCACACCGTCGGGGATACCAGAATTATTCAAGGATCGACATCGATCTCTAAGGGTTGACATCATTCTCCAAGATCACTTTCCAATAGTTGAAATCAATGAAAACCAACAAACCACTGTCCAAAAGAAAAAAATTCTTGATTCCAAATTTACCTATCCAATTTCCAATAGTAGATGGGTCTCACCTCTCAAGTAGTACCCAAAAATAATGGTAAATGGAGAATTTGTGTTGATTACCAAGAGTTGAAAAAACCACCATGAAGGACTATTTCCCTCTTCCATTCATTGAACAAGTTCTAGACACAATGGCTAGAAAGAAGTATTTTTCATTTTTGTATGGGTTTAGTGGTTATAACCAAATATAGATTGCACTAGAGGACCAAGACAAAACTGCATTCACATTCTTTGATCCGAAAATAGAAGCTCAGCAATTTCACACTATAACTTCAATTTTATCAAGACCTTTTTCTGATGGTACATGTGAATATAAAGACAACAAACAAGATTATATTATGAATAGAATATCAGATCACATAAAGAATCAAACCATCAACAAATTGGACACAATAAGTTGATAACAGAGTTTGGCAAAATCTCCCTACGTCTATGGGCCTTTGTCTTCAGTGAGGGAGGCTTTCTCTATTCAATATTCAATTCTTTACAATCTGCATTAAAATTACATCATATAGGGATCTAACTGACAAATTGTATTATGCTCTGTCTCATAAACCTGCCGCAATAGATGACACTGAAAAAGGAGTAGTATAACTCCTGTAGCAATAGATGACCTTGGCAAGTTCTTCCTCGACTTGATTCAAGCTTCTTTGTTGCTTCTTTCTTATTTAAAACCTCAAAATGGATTTTTTTATATATCCATGAGGTATAGGGATCAAATCCCAACATCTCACTTTTTGTGGCACTCAATTTGGCCCAATATCCACCTAGATATGGTGAAATAACCAAAATTGGTTAATAAAATCAATAAAAAACCATAAAGATATGGTTAAAACCCCACTTTATGTTTAATATAGGGATTAAGCCCCCAAAAAAGGATGTGAGCCTCCCAATTCTCGGTCACATGCATCTTAATTTGGCCAAGCGCTGGCCCTTAAATTGGGCTAGCTCCTGGTTTCGTGGGTATATACATAGAACCTTCGATCAAAGGAATAAACCTCCTGTGTGCATTTCAAGTGGATAAGCACCTAGCTCCCAGTTCTTTTGGTGGATGATAGTACTGCACTCTTGTTTTAGTGGATGGTAGTTATGTCGCACCCTTGGTCGTGTGCTATGATAAGAGACCACAGGATGGGGCTTATACCCAGCCCCCTTCGTGCCATTTCTTAACATACAATGCCACATATATATTATAATGTGGATTATATGGAACAAGAAACACATGGGATCATTGTCTGTTAGGGCCTTTGTGAAAGTGCTATGCTCTTTGGGAGAGGTCATTAGTTTGATTCCTGCTACTCCACAATATGTTTTCCAAAGAAATTAATGTCCAACCAATGGGTGCCATGTGGCACCCCACCATTTGTTATCCTTTGATGCCATGTGTCAACATGTTATTGGTCCCTGTCATTGTCCAGTCATGGTCGTACCTTTCCATGTGGAACTTGTATGAGCATTCCATGTGCCACGCTACCATGTCAGCATGATCATATCATGCTGACATCAGCATTGGCATTTTGACTGTTGACTTGTTGACTTTTTGCCTATTTGACTTTTCAAACAGAACGCGATATCAAGAGCATACGACATCTGTTTGAATCCATTCAAGTTGTGTTGGGTTCATATAGATGAGGCCTATGCACACGTCCGTGTTGAGGCCATTCTGAGAACATTTAGTTTTAGGCCTTTTTGAGCCCCATCAAGCTCTTGGATCTGAATCTGGATCATGCCTTCCCACTAAGGATTTTTTGGTCCCCAAAAGGTTTATTACATCAATCTACTATATCCTTATAACATCAATTGATTAATGAGAAAAAATCTATACTTAACATTAACTAGACTCAATAAGTGATTCCATAAATCAAATCACTTTTATTACATCAATGACAATGACACAGACTCAATTTACATATAGGGCATAAAATCTACCCAGTTCCAGTCAAACGACCCATCTCCTACCAACGGAGTGTCACGGTCATTACTCTTCTTCTCTACAACATTCGCTTACTATCCTCTTGCAGCATCCTTCTGCTCCTCAGCAACGTCCTTTTATTCCTTTCTAGCATCCGTCTTCTACTTGGTCCCTTCAGTATTTTTTGAGTGCCACAACTTTGGATGTAGCTTCCACCAGCTATCTTTACAATTTCCTCTCTTCTGACCATGTGAGAAAGTGTTTCTTTCTCGAAGAAACTTGATGGAATTACACTTTGACTGAGTCGAATCCCCCTTGGATTTCTCTGACTCCTGACTTGGCTGTGCTAACTTTACTCGCAGATTCTTTTTGACTTGCAGTGTCACGTAACCGTGCCTTGGTGTACTTCTTGTCTCCATTATATTTCTTCCATATATTTTTTGTTTCCAGTAGTCTGCAACACAATGGTTATTTCTTCTATAAAACATGCATGGAATAATTTTTATGATAAGTTTCATGACTCTAGCATGCTTATCAGTAAAGGTGGGCAAAGGTGATTTATACCTTTCAACCTATTTACCTTTCTTCCACGGCTCACTATTTGCGTCGCTGCTGGCTCAAGCTTCTTGTTTTCCTTGCTGAGTCTGAAACCATTCCAATGTCAATTATGGTTGTCACTCCCAACAATGGTCAAAATCATGTCTAAAATTCTAACAGTGTGTGCAATGAATCACTGGACTTTCATCCTCAGAAGATCCTACTACATATCCCAATCCTCCCCGGATTGGATGCTCACACACTTCAATCGGCTGGGCTCTACCTTGGCCATATTTTCCAAGGCCTTGTCCCTTCCAGTATCCAAAATTGGATAACATTCTCATACCAACTCCTTTGTTATGTTTCTCAAATGCTGCAATCTCTAGATGGTCGGATTCCACCTCCTGATCAACTACAGGAGAGGTTGGAGTGTACTGGATGCTTTCTGTTAGTGAAGAGAATGTGCCAATGGCCTCTCCTATCGACTGCTCCCCAACCAAGGTAGCAGGAGTATATGAGTCATCCTCATCTGATTGCCTCCAGAATGGATGATTTCCATCATCCCTGACAGGTCTCGGGCTTCTAGCTCAAGGACTTCCTCCAACTAGCTTTTCTTCTGTTGCCAACATCAATGTTCGCATTCTTTCGCTGTCTTCCCCGAGAATCTGTACCAATTTTCTCAATTCAACATTCTCTCACTGGATTGTTTGGTTAATCTCCTCAAGCTCTTGGAGTCTATCTCTCTTCAATATTTTCCCCATATTTACAGTTCCTGCAAAATTCATTCTGCTCTGATACCACTTGATCCGAAAATATAAGCTTAGTGATTTCACACTATAACTTCAATTTTATCAAGACCTTTTTCTGACAGTGCATGTGAATAAAAAGAAAAAAAACAAGATTATATTATGAAGAGAATATCAGATCACATAAAGAATCAACCCATCAAGAAATTGGACACAAGAAGTTTATAACGGAGTTTGGAAAAATTCGCCTACGTCTCCGGGCCTTTGTCTTCAGTGAAGGAGGCTTTCTCTATTCAATATTCAATGCTTTACAATCTGCATCAAAATTACATCATATAGGTCTCTGACTGACTAGCTATATTATTCTCTATCTCAGAAATCTGACACAACAGATGACACTGAAAAAGGAGTAGTATAACTCCCGAAAACAACCTCCAAAGCTCAGTTACTCCGCACTGCTCAAGACTACTTGACCTTGGCACATTCTTCCTCAACTTGATTCAATATTATTTTCTAATTATTGCTTGTTTCAAACCTCACAATGTATTAGTTTATATATCCATGAGGTAGAGGAATCAAATCCTAACATCCCTCTTTTTGTGGCACTCCATTTGGCCCAATATCCACCAAGATATGGCTAAATAACCAAAGCTAGTTAATAAAATCAATAAAAAACCATAAAGATATGGTTAAAAACCCACTTTATGTTTAATATAGGGCTTAAGCCCCCAAAAAAGGATGCGCGCCCCCCAGTTCTCAATCACATGCATCTTAATTTGGCCAAGAACTAGCCCAAAGGGCGAAGCATTGGCCCTTAAATCGCGCTAGCTCCTAGTTTCATGGGTATATGCATAGAACCTTCAATCAAAGGAATAAACCTCCTGTGCGCATTTCAAGTGGATAAGCACCTAACTCCCAGTTATTTTGGTGGATTATAGGACTACGCCCTTGTTTTAATGGATGGTTGTTATGCCGTGCCCCGAGTCATGTGCTATGATAAGAGACCACGAGCTGGGGCTTATCCCCATCCCCCTTCCCGCCATTTCTTAACATACAATGCCACATATATATTATAATGTGGGTTATATGGAACAAGAAAAACATGGGCACATTGGCTATTAGGGCCTTTGTGAAATCTCTATGCTCTTTGGGAGAGTTCGTCGATTCGATTCCTACTACTCCACAATATTTTTTCCAATGAACTTAATGTCCAATCAATGGGTGCCACGTGGAAGCCCATGTCTGGGCCATGTGGCACCCCACCATTTGTTGTCCTCTGATGCCACATGTCAACATGCTATTGGTCCCTATTACTGTCTAGTCATGGTCGTACCCTACCATGTGGCACTTGTACGAGCATGCCACATGTCACACTGCCATGTCAGCAGGATGACATCATGTTGACATCAGCATTGAATTTTTAACTGTTGACTTGTTGAATTTTTTTCTGTTTGACTTTTCTAACAAAACACGATATTAGGAGCATACAACATTCGTTTGAACCCTCTCAAGTTGCATTGGGTTCATATAGACGAGGCCTATGTACATGTTTGTTTTGATGTCATTATGAGAACATTGATTTTTAGGCCTTTCTGAGCCCCATCAAGCTCCTAGATCCGAATCGAGATCATTCTTGTTGGGTACATTCACTTATTGGGTGTTACCCTTTAGATTATGTAATTCTCCAACCACATTCCAAAGAGAAGTACTAGTAATCTTTTCAGAATTAATCCATGACTACATTGTGGTGTATATGGAGGACTTAATTGTCTATAGTGACTCATTTGAGTTTTAATTAGAGAACCTTAAGAAAGTATTATTCAGATGCCAAGAAACCAACCTTTCTTTAAGTCTTGAAAAATGTCATGTGTTGCTAACCAAAGGTGTTGTTCTTAGACATGTTGTCTCTCTAGATATGGAATTAGATCTGGAAAAAATAGAAGTTTTATTGGCGCAGGACTACTTTGGGAGAAAGATCTATTTTGGGTACATGCCTAATTTTGGGAGAGAAGGTCTATTTTTGGAAGCACATTCCTTAGGAGGCAAGAAAGCAGCATGTATAAAAAGAAGGAAAAATCAATCTGGAACACATGCATACAGGCCTAACTATTCTAGGCTAAGGTTTTTTGACAAAAAATGTAAAGGATATAAGCCGGTAGAATAGTATAAATAAAGACCTAGGAGGTCTAGGTTGGGGGTTTAGAAGCTATTGATTATAGTAAGTTTTGTTATGGTTTGTGTGGTAGAGTCGAATAAGCTAATTTTTAAGGGTCGGGTCATAGGTTGAGGAGCCTGGTGTGATCTAGTTAGCCTCTTAGAGGGTACTTACCCTCATTTTGATTGTAATTATGAAGATGTAATGCGTGAAACATATATTTTGCAAAAGAATAATTAAAAGAGCATAGAAGCCATATATTTGTGGATGTATCCCCAAGAGGGGGTGAACCACAGTAAAAAAATTGTTCTATTTGATTGTTAATGAATTCTTTTACTATTTTGTTAATCATTAGCTCATTAATGAATGGTTAAAACTAGTTATAACAACATGCATGCCTAGGATTAAATATGAATGAATCATAGAAGTATATGAATGATTAACAATGATGATGTATGAGGAAAATAATCTAAAAACAATCCCTAGTCATTCCTAGACTGCAAACACATGAGTATTCTAGTCCCCCATAAAGCTATATCACGCAAGACTGCATTGTGCACCTTGTGCATAGTGTTGCCTTCTGGTTTACCATGAGGAATGATAGCTTTGAGGGTTTTGTTGCAAACCAATCTGAGATCAAAACCTGTGTCATACCAAGTAAAAAAACAAATGGTTGTGTTTCCAGTTGTAACTAAACAAGATTGAGGGGATGGGATTTGTGGAAGAAAAGCATTGAAGATGAAAGTATAAAAGGGAATGTTCAGGCCATGGAATCCAATGAAGGAGAAGATTGAAAGATGGTTGAGTACAAAGGAACTCGAGTTTTCACAGAAGGATAACAGAAACCCTAAGTTGAAATCGTGCAAATATCTCGACAACTACATGTTTAACGACCTGCATGAGGTATTTTTCTAGGATTTCCCACATCTGTTGTAGAAGTGGTTATTGAGGTTGAAGAAAAACCACCCTATGAATTAGATCAGACAACTAGATTGGAATCCTGTAGATATCACGCAGTTACAACAAGTTAATAAAAAATTCATGTGTGCAGTATATTTATGGTTAGACAATATTGTTGCAGGGTTTATCACTGAATTTTTAGTAGATACCACGAAGTCCTACACCGCAATAGAGAAGGATTTTTTGAAGGTACCTAGAGGTAGGTACATCAGATCTTTGTATACTTTAATAAATATTTTTTTGTATGAAAAAGGTGTGATGAACATGGAATCAGACAACTAAACTTCCATGTGTGCATGGGGGAAGGGGGAAGCACTGACAAGAGGTTGAGATATGGATATCGAGATGGATAAGGGGAAGGAGAAGGAGGCCATGGACCCAATCATTATGGAAGATGACTAGATAAATTAGGGAATGTAAAAATATGGAAAGACTCACAACGAAAGACCTTACCAATATAAGATGAATAACAAGAAGAGGGCCATAGTCAACAGAGAGATATTGGTGAGAGATGAAGAAGAGGTAGAGGATCTTCGGGTTGTGGAGTAGATTGAGGAAATCCTACGCACAAAATATGAAAGGAAAAAAAGAGGTCTGGGGTCTAGAATAGAAGGTAGAACTCCATTCTAGATCATCCTCACTGTGGAACCTATAACCCCATGTGCGACTAATACACTAGAAAGAACATCAACATTTAGAAAACTAAATTTTAGTGGAAGAAGAGTAACAAGATAGGGGTCCAATGAAGGAAAATCAATTGGGGGAGCAAGTTCAGGAAGTAACAATTAATTATCTACACCACATGGAGGCAGTAGTTCAAAACAGTTCAAAATAGAAGGACAAGATCCTACGATCAGATTACCAAAATTTCAGGGAGAGGCATTAGAGGACCCTGAAAATCATTTATTCATGTGTGAGAAGATCTTGGAAGAAAATCATATCATATATGAGGATACAAAGCTCGTTCACTTAGCTATCACACTAAGAGAATGCACGTTGGAATGGTACATGAGCTTGGATGTAAACAATCCACAAGGATTACCAAAGACTATCGCAAATGTGAAAAAACAATTGGTAAATGAGTTTTAGAAGCCAATATCAGAAGACTGGTATATGAATGAAATGATTGAAATCAGGAAGAAAATAGGTGAGTTTGTTTGTGATATTGATCAGAGGTTCAAATGTCTAAAAGATAAGTTGAAATATTCAATCACTAACATGAAACATAGAAACTTATTTGTGAACTCATTGTTACCACACTTGAAGTATCCTTTGAGAAAAAAAAAGTTCCAAAATCAGGAAGAGGCTCTACAAGTATCCCTGAAACTGGAAGAAAATAGTATCAGTAGACAAATCTAGCAATAGAGGAGATGAAGGAGGATTTGAGGAATTTGACATTTCAACTTAACCAGAATAAGGGAAAAGAGAAAAGAAAAGTTGTTTGTTGTATGCTATGCAGGACAAAAGGACATCATAAGAACAAATGTCCAACTTTTGTGCAGTACTTAGCAACAGGGGTGTTGAATCCCTTGCCAATAGGAGGACCATGGTGTGAGATTTGTAAGACACATGAGAATGATCCATATCATTTTCCAATGATGCATAAGTATAAGAAAGTACCAAAAAGTTCATATTGCAATTTTAAAAAATTATTAGATCATGATGATAAGGACTGTAGAACGATGGAATTGATGAGACAAAAAACTTTAGACACTTATAGGGTGCAAGAAGATATAATGATAGGGCAAGGTACACCTGATTTAAACTAGGTGCCACCACAATTCAACCTAGCTTAGCCGCAGTACAACAATGCACAGACACAATATAACCCTACGCAATATAATCAGGTACCCCAATATAATGCACAATGAGGAGATCAAGGTGGATACAGAGGTGGAGGAAAAGGTAGAGGAGGATTTGGGTGAGGCAGAGTGCCAGTAGTATGCCATAACTTCCAATGACCAATACATTATGCAAGGGATTGTCCACTTCCACCTACGACATGTATGTATTGTCGTGCAACAGAACATGACACAGAATACTGTCGAACACTCTTGGGAAAGATCCAGGAAAAAAGGAACCAGAACAACAAGAATGTCCATTGGATTTCTGCAAAATCCAGGGATGATGGGAAAAACATCAATATAGTTACTCGAGGAAGATCTAAAATAGGATCCGACACATGAAAACAAGATCCATCTCAACATCAATGGGTCAAGAAGAATACGGAGCCACATAAGCAGTTTGATGTGCGGAAATAAAGGGAAACATTTAAAGAGGCCAGCTAAGAGTTTCTCAAGAAGAATGTTGCATCTACATTAGTTATACAACAAAATCAAGACCCACTAATATACGAGATGCCATCTTCAATGGACCATACCAGTAAAGGAAAACCTTTAAATCAAGTAAGTACCATAAATAATTTTTTTCAATTATGTGTTAAGTTATTAAATGATCCATCATCTGTGAAGGTCTTACAAAATCTGCTAGAAATATGAAACACAGAGGTGGAAGGGAAGTTAAAGAAGATAACAATCAATCATCTCCATAAAAGAAGAAGGAAAAGTAGAGAATTCAGGTTTAATGCCAACATTGGGGATTTCAACATGGGAGATATTATATTGGATTTTGTCTCTGAAGTAAATGTATTTCCTAATATGACATGGAAGTGTATGGGATAACCCACATTGGGATATTCACATGTTTAGTTGAAACTAGAAAATAAACACAAAGTGTTACCAATTGGAAGGCTTAAATGTGTGACAATAGATTTGGATGGAGTGCACATTGTGGCAAAATTTGAAGTGATAGAGATAGTAGATGGGACAACACCTTACCCATCATTACTTGGATTAGATTGGGAATTTTATAACTAGGTTGTGTTCAACCTAAATACAAGGAAAATGACTTTTGAATTAGGAGAATATAGATTTATTGCACCATGGGATCCTTCAGAAGGAGAAAGTTTTTTAGAAGTGACATGTTTAGATTTGGAAGAAATAAATCAGTTATACATAACCACTGTGTGAGAAGAAGATTATGGCAACCCAACTACGGATGGGGTACTTGGCTAGAGAAGCATTACATCATTGTCTTTGAACTCAGATACATTTTTGGAGAATTGGGAGCAACAACTACATGAAGTCTCCACAATGAGGTGTGCAAGAATAGACTCTGCAGTAATGTGGGTTGGTACAGAGATAAGAGAACCTCCCATTTTTCATGGGTTGAAAAAATTAGAGGAATTCGTGACAAAATATGAGGAAGTGTTGAAAAATCAGAGGTTATTAGCCCTGGATATTTCACTCAAGGAAACACATGCTAGATGGTGGGGTGCGCACAAAGAAACAATTCAGGATTGGTATCAATGTAAATGACTACTGCACATTAGATTTGGCATAGAACATGGGAAAACTATAGTGCAAAAGTATCATGGGTGAGGAACAATAGTTGAGCACATAGAGAAATGAAAAACACAATGGAGGATGAAACCACAAGAGGAATGGCCTCATCACTTCATTCATACATTGGAAGGGATCACAGGGAATTGGTACATATACCAAGAGATGCGCAGAGGCACTACAGAATGGATAGGATTACAACATAATTTTATAGTAACCTTCTCATTCAAGCACGAGAACCCCAAAATTGATTGAGTGTTGATGAATGGACTATGTATAGTATTTTGAAATATAATGTAGAAGTGTTAACACCAATGTTGGAGTGTGTTGGGCTCTAAAGGTGTCCTAAAAATATAACCTCTATGCGTCATCCAAAGGTAGGTGTTGGCACAAGCATTTTACTTGTTGCCTATGTAGGTTCTTAGCTTCCGTTTTCAATACCCGTCCTCCAGAGATGCAACCCCTGCAAAGGGACAACAATCATAACAAAAGAAACAACAATCGTTCCGTTCAAATGAACATCAAAAGGAACAACAATCGTGACAAGGGAATGACAGTCGTTATATTGGACCGAACTAATGTTGTATTAATTGAGTTGTAGTACTTTCCCAACTATCTAATTTTTCAACCCGGGGTTCATAAACTGACAAAGCACATGCAAAGTATATGCAATATTGAAGCAAGACTAATCTAATCTAATGTTTAAGCTACAACTGAGATTGAATCATTAATCGAACACACGACTGAAATAGAATCAATAATCTAACACACGACTGAATTAGAATCATTAATCTAATGAATAACTGAAATAGAATCATTAATCTAACACATGACTTGGAATTGAATTAATCTAGTTGTGTAAATGAAATTAATCTAGGAATGGGAATTTGCATGAAGGAAATTAATCTAGAAATGGAGAACCACATGAAGGAAGAGAAGATACAACAAGTGAAGATTTGAATGGCATAACAACATATGAGAGCCCTCACCAATGAAGCAATCTTACATTCAATAATCAAATCAATCTTCATAACAGAATAATGAAAGCATGAAAACCAAAACCATGAATCAAAGATAAGAATCCCTTTCTCTTTCGAATCCTAATGACTACCATTAATGACTACTCAAATAAATCTAATTACATCCTAATTGAATTATCATGAAGAGAGAGCACTATCTTTTATACATGAGAGACTTGAAGATAAGATAACCATCTCACTATTACAGATCCACTTTTCTCTCAACCTATTTCCCATTATTACAAAATATAATCCCTTCAAATCCTCACACATATCTCTCATATATCTTGGATAAGATATTCCAACCAAATCTCCATGATCTTCTCCTTGGAATGGGATTGAATTATCTCCTCAAATATTTAAATGGTGGAGGAAGTATTCGAGAAGTCCTTTTGAATTAATCCTTCTCATATTCCTACACATTACAAAGCTCACACATATCTGAGATATATATGAAAACATGACAATTTTCTAACATTTAATCACAAATTCCTTTTAAATACTAAAATGAATAAAGTGGAGAACAATGAAGTGAAACCCAAGTATATTTATGGAAATGATGTCATGAAAGGTTAATGGGGCGATGAAATGTGGAGAATGATGAAGGGAAAGGTGGATGAAAATAGGACATTTATGAGCCCCAACGTACCTCCCAACTTAACTTGTTGCATGTACTCATGCAACCATGCATGGATCTTCTCAAGAAATTTTGGCATCTGAATGTTGTCTTTGAGTGATGATAATGAATGTTTTCCAGGATGGGATTTACATGAGTAACAACTGACATTTTTCTTATGGTTGGCTCTTGTGTGAACCATGAATATAAAAAATGTTGGTTCTTGTGTTTACAACATTCATTTCATTATTTATTCTGTTATTGTTATGATAATAATTTTCCCATATTCTTATTGAAAAATATATGTTATCAATGTGCATAAGGAAACATCATTGAGTATAAGAAAGGCCTTTTTTTTTGTATATGTGTGAATCATGCCAATATGTATAACAATGCTTATGAAGAAAAGTACAACAGAGTATCGTTGGAAAATAAATGTTGGAAAATAAATGTTCATAAATGGTAAATGAGATGAAAAATGGAATGATGGTAGTGGAAAAGTGGAGTGATGATAGTGAATAAAGTCCCCTACCCCCCAACTTAACTTGTTGCATCATGGTATAAGTCGTAGAAGTGAAAAGGAAAGAGAACTTGGTGAGGGAATTTGACAAATTATTCATTGCCAGCAGTTGAGGAATTACGTGATTAAAGTTTAGAAAATAACATACCTCCACTTACCCAAAATGTTGATGAACTATGCAATAGGAATATGGTTGATGCTGCTTCTAGAGCATGGAATATGTCACTACTGCAGAATCATATGAAAAGTGATTGTTGTTGTAGCGACGATTGTTGTCTTCTAGATCAGAGAATGTGAAGTGGAGGAATCTGAACTGCTACTGAATGAACCATGGAAAAGAAAAAGTATGAAAGTGGAACAGTGGTACCCTCATATGGTTGAAGTCATGCTACTGTAACTGCTGATAGAGTCATGGAAAGTATATAGTCTTCACCTATTGCTAAACCTGATGGTACAATTCTAATCATGCGAATGAATGTGTCAATGTCGAGCATGAAAAGAAGTCATTGGATTACCGACCAATGATGAATGTCGTTAACCAATGTGAGGCAACTCACTATTGATGTCAATGAGTGATCCAAAACAATATTTTAATGATTGTGGTTGAGTTATTAATTTCATGTGATTATTAACCATTTAAGAAGCTAATGAAAGAGGATGAAGATGAGAGAATATATCACAGCCATAATACAAAATAAAGCTTGAACTAAAGAAATAAGAACATAAAACCATAACAACAGAAGTGATAACGGATTTCGACACAAAATTGCCTACGTCTTCGGGCCTTTGTCTCAGTGGGGGAGGCTTCTTTATTTCTGTTCAAAGCTCAAAAATTACATCGCAACAGTGCCATTAGGCTACAAGACTTATCTGGTCATGTTCTTCCAGATCTCTAGAACCCAACAGAAGAAACGACATGCAAAACGAATGATTGGAGCTCCCCGAAGTGGCTTGCAAGTGTCTTCTCCTCAACAGCTTCCCTGCATAAAACTGGCTTTGGCTTAGCTTCCCTTCAGCATAAATCTACTCTAACTATCCTTTATGGCCTCAAACAGGCCTGGTTTTTATAGATCTAAAGTTGGTTATCCTTCCCCAACTTCCTCCCAAAATCTGGGCTCAAAAAGATCCCAATATCTCCCAAAAATGGCCAAAGTCCACTATTACACGCTTAAAAAATCATAAAAATCCAAAAATATAACATAAAAACCCACTTTATGTTTAATAATAGGGCTTAGCCCCCTCTCCCTAGGCATGTTCCCCTCTTTTAAGGTCGTATGAATATCATATGGCCAAGCGCCAGCCCTTTGGGCTACGCACTGGCCTTGAATAGGCTCCAAGCTCCTGGTTCTTGGGCACATTCCATGGGACCGATGGTCAAGGATAGACCTTTGTGTGCCTTTGAAGGGGATATCCCCTGGTCTTGTGGGATCCCCCCAAGATTCAAGGGCTAGTGCCTATCGTGACCCCTATGCTCTGCCCTATCGCTTGGTTCTATGGTAGGGGCATGTGAATAGACCACGGGTTGGGGCTTAGCCCCAGCCCCCCTTTCTGCGCCATTTTACAATATTGCACTTTATATAATAAAGTGTGGGTTATAAATAAAAAGGCACACATGTGGCGTGTTGGTGTTGGGTAATTTCTCAAGTCTTGGTGCCTACCAAGAGGTTATGGGTGCGAATCCCATGAGCTCCATTTCAATTTTTCCATTCAACGATCGATCCAACCACTAGGTGCCACGTGGCAGCCCAAGTCTGGGCCACATGGCACTTCCTTACTCATCGAAAAGTGATTCCACTTGTCAACTTTCTATTGGTCCCTGTCACTGTCTAGTCACCCTACTTCTTGTGCTGTCACATGTTACTTTTTCCACTGCCATGTGTCACTTCCAGAGAGTGCCACGTCACCTTTTGACTGTTGACTTTTTTTTTACTTTTCAATTGTTTGGGAAAATGATCAGAGTGTGATAAATCTCACATACAGTGCTCATTTGAGAAAGTGAATATATGGACGGAATCAACGTGACGAGTCAGTCGCAATGGAATTGGTTTCATTTGATTCGGAGAACTTTCATTTTTGAGCCTTTTTTAGCCCTGTCAGGACCCTAGATCCGATTCTGGATCACACCTCCCCACTAAAGGACCTTTTGGTCCCCAAAAGGTTACTGACCAGTCAACAATCTCGGGATAGGCCACTTAGCTTATCCTCTGTCTCTGAACTATGTCATGTGCACCTGTCTCATCAAGATCAACTGTAACAAAATCATGACAACTGACATCATATTGTTAGCCATTTGAACCCTGTCACATCTTACCGAAGCCACTATCATCAATGTAGACAAAATTACTAATGATAGGATCAAAAAGATGACTGCAAATGAGCTGATATACATGAAATATTTGCACGACATGAGCTTATCTTGAAGCAAAATATGATTGATTTTCCATTCAACAATCATTTCTTGTTCTTGCTTAAGATCAATTACTTCATTTGAAACAATTATTGGTTTGTTTCTTGCTTGCACTGCCTTCTTTAATTGTTCCATTTTTTGAAGTGTTTTATTTTCCTTAACCTGATGAGCATGAACCACATAATCTTGACCTGCTTTGGTTAATTGATATTGTATCTTTGTCTCGTCGAAGATTGCCTTACGATCATATAAGTATGGACTACCTAAGACCATTCCACATTCACTTAACGACACTACATCACATGTTACCTCGTCCACATACTTAGATGAAATTGGAAATTCGATTGTGCACTGATTTGTTATGTGCATTTGATGATGATTGCTTATCCATTTAAGTGTGTAAGGATTATGATGAGTTTGTGTTTTTAACCCCAATTGCTTAACCAATTCCTCAGAGATTAGATTAGCTTGAGATCCACTGTCGATTAACGTGTCTATCTTAGTGTGTCACATGATGGTCCTTATATGAAACAAGTTACTTCTACAATCAATGCCTTCACCAATTTTACTTGTCGTACCAACCAATGAGACCTTAGATTCGTCACCTGAATTCGATCCTAAGTCTGTGGGTCTTATTGTTGTTGCCACTGTTTTCCTCCCCTTCTTTTCCTTGAACCACGTTGGCCTCTTCTCAGGATGCAACTGCCAACATATGTCCTCATCATGTCCCTCTTTCTTGCAATGCTTGCAAGAGAGCTTCCCTTCCTTCCTCATCACTGCATTTGAATTCTTTCCATGCCATTTCCTCTTGTCCTCTTTCCTTAAAGATGATGATTCCCCTGAAACACCTTCTTTCCTTGCTTCAATATACGTTTCTTGAACAGAAACCTCATCAAGGTTAGTGGTTCCAAACATGAATACATTGTTTCTAATATGTGCAGGTAAACCTCCTATATACTTCATAAGAGTTTCATGTGTATGTAAAGGGATATCTAACATCAATGCCATTTTTCGAAAGCCATCAGTATACTCTTGCACTGTTTGTCCTTTTCTTAGTTTTAAAGATTTCCATTCAATTAATGCTTTTTATTTCCAACCCAAAGGATAAAATTGTTTCCTAAGTGAAAAAATGAAGCTTTTCCATGATGGAAATACATTACCCACTTGTTGTGTTCCATTTTGCAACTTGCTTTTCCACTATATGAGAGTTGTGCCTGCAAGTCTAACATAGACCTATCGGCCCTCGGGCCGAGATCTTCTCACAGGATCATTCTCTATCCCCTTGAGCCAGATCGACTCTTTCGATTACCTATTGGAATTACGATTTATTGATCCATAGTTCCTTTCAGCAGCTCAAAATATCGCGAGTTCGTGAGTCGTGACTCCCGACTCTTCCTCTCCAATCTCACGATACCTGAGATCGTGAAATGGGTATAGATCTTCTTTCGTCAGCGCCTTCCTCTCATGATCGTCGGCTAGGCTTAATGATAGCTCCTCTCACTACTCGCAGTTTCATGAGTTCAAAGGTTGAACTCTTGTACTCTTATCTCGTGAATCCCCAAGATGCGAGAGGTCAATGGCTATTGACTTCTTCACTAAGTGATGTGTGTCTGCCTGTCTATTTCCTGGGCCCACTTTGTGGTTCTGTCACGTGTTTCCTTTGTGCCTTGGATTTTGGCACTCCACAACTTCTGATGTCAAAAACAACTCCTTTCAACCTCCAAACCCCCGAATGCACTAAATGCGATGGGGTTCCTGATCCAATGGTCCTCCTGTGACCTAGATCCGACATCTATCCTCGCTCCTCACAATTTCGTGATTCGCAACTTGGAGCACCCAAGGTTTTGGCTCTCACCTGGAAAACCTCTGAGTTCGCGAGATCCTTCGATATCTACCACCTGTCCTCCTCAGATGGACGGCTACTATTTTCTCGTGACTTCAGGACTTTTGGGACAAAAGTCTCGACCTCTTATCCTCTGATGTGCCAAAATACCAAAATTCCGACACGTTGTCAATGTGGGTCCCACAAGGAACTTCCCGCCTTTTTGGAGTTCAGACTTCACAACTTCACGAATCCTGATGTTATGCTCTCAATTATTTGACTCACAAAACCCCGAAATGGTCAACAAAGGTATGACCTCCGTGTCGGTGAGTTTTCCACATATCCACTCTCAGATGGATGGTCCTGATTCTCTTCGCAGCTTCGCCACTCACGAAGTTGAAGGACTCCTCTTTCTGACCTCTGATGTATGAATCCTTGATATGGGTGATCTCGCAACACGTGTCCTCCTTCCAACGGATGGCTCAGATTCTTTCTTGGTTTCACGAATTTGCACCTCACGACCTCGCGAATCTTGATGCAAAGGTTTCGACTCTTCAATCCATGAAACCCTGAGATGCGAATATGTGAGTGATCTGACGGCCCCTGTTGGCTCAGATCCTATGGCTCTATTCTCCCTTGAGCTTAAAAACAAAAACCACTCACCGTAAACCTCCTTTTTCCTCAGCACGATCTGATGGTTCTCGGGACTTCATGAATTCCCCTTGGAGAATTCCGACCATCAAAAGTTTCCTTAACAACTCCTGCGAAATGAACACAGTATCCCCTTACAGAACTTATCTGCTTGCAAGTAACTTTGCAATGCCTCCCCTTTGAATGCTTCAAGGTACTAAACCTCTTGAGCTTGATTGAAAAAATCCTCAAGTCCTTTAGAGAAAATTCCTGCGTGCACTCCTTACGACACTTCTTCAAATACACACTAAGTATTTGAAATTCTAGACTTTGCGCACTCCCTACGACAACAGTCCTTCAACAATTTCGCTCAGGTTGCAAACACTGAGACTTCACTCGGCCTGCACACTCTTTGCACAACTCATGTGCTTATCTTTCACTCTTGTGAGAATGAGAACAATGTTATCCCTTCTGAGCTTTCATAGAGGAACTCTGATTACTGTCAACGCACACCTTGCGGACAATTTCACTGCACTCCTTGCAGGAAAACTCTCGCTCAGACAGAGAAACAATTGAAAATCATTCCTTACTCTCCCTCTCTTCAGATTTTAGACATTAAATATGAAATCATACATTCACGCATCAAATAAAATGCATAACAAATAGTAAACAAGCATATATCAATCATCATGTGCAACACAGAAAGCAATTGGACACCATGAGTCTGAACTAAAAATCTTTGTATTAATCCAGAACCTTTGTACATGGGTTTTTACTCTACATAGCTCTCTGCTTCAGCTCTCATATGCTCTCTTGATCATGCTGCTAATGTTACAATGATACAAGTGAGGGTGTCTATATCTGTTTTCCCTCCGGCTCCTAAAACTATCTGATCTAAGAATTCAAAGCTACCTACTTACATTTACTAATATAAATGCCTCTTAGTCCTTCAGACGAGATCAGGACGCTCAATGTATGATTATAATCTATGAGTACACCCTTTCTTAATTGTTTCATTTATGTTTGGCATATCAAACTTCAAAATATTTCAAACAATTCATCACGTGCCAAAATGCGTTGGCGCTTGCCCCCACGCTCGCTTGTTGTTGGCGATGCTCCTACATCATACTCCCTTTCTTGAAAATTTTCATAGGCTCCTGTCCATGAGCTCTCACATGGTCTATCCATGCTTCTGGATCTCTGCTTCATTCTCCCACCTGGCATCTTCAACTGGATGTCCCTTCCATTTGACCAAGTATTCAAAATATTCCCTTCTTTTGGTCCTCTTACTAACTCTTTTGTCCAATATGCTTTCCATCTGTGGCTTCTCTGCATCTGGAATCTATTTAGTCCATTGAACCTATGGTTGTTCATTACTTGTTCCGGCTTCCTCATCTTTGTATGGGTACAAATCTAAGACATTGAATATCGGAGAAATTCCGATCCCATCGGGTAATTCAATCTCATAAGCATTTGCCCCAAATTTCTTCAAGACCTTACATGGTCCAATCTTCTTCATCTTCAACTTGTTATATGTCCCCTTGGGGAATCTTTCCTTTCTCAGATGTGCCAGAATCAAATCACCAACCTCAAATTAAAGTTGTCTTCTATGTTGATATGCTTTGTTCTTACACTCTTGGCTCGAGTTTTACAATCTCTCCTTCACCTGGCTGTGAAGTTACTTCATTGCTTCTGCGAAATCCTCTGCACTAGCACTCCTAGTTGCATTCTGTTCTGAATCCCTCAATTCAGATGCTCCTCTTGGCTACATCTCGTAAACAATTTGGAACATATTCTGCCCTGTGCTTCTGTTTAGTGAGTCGCTATATGCAAATTCCTCCTATGGTAGAATATTGTTCCACTGACTGTGGTGTTATTTCACCAAGCTCCTCAGCAAGTCTCCCAAACTTCTATTCACAACTTATGTATGTCCATCCGTCTGAGGATGATAAGCTGAACTGAACAAAAAGTTCATTCCTAGATTTTTCCATAAGGTCGTCCAGAAGTTTCCCACGAACTTGGTGTCTCGATCTGAAACTATGCTCCTCGGTAAGCCGTGAAGTCGAATGACCTCTTTGAAAAATAGATTCGCAATGTGAGTTGTGTCAGTAGTTTTCTGACACGGTATGAAGTGTGCCATCTTAGAAAATCTGTCCACCACCACCAAGATCGAGTCAAGCCCTCTTTGTGTTCTTGGTAGCCCCAATATAAAGTCCATGCTTACTGCATCCCACGGCCTGTCAGGTATGGGTAACGGTTGATAAAATCCTACATTATGCCTCTTCCCTTTTGAATGCTGACAAATTCTACATCTGTCCATGAATCTTTTGACGTCTTCTCTCATTCCTGGCCAAAAATATGACTCGTTTAACTTTGATAACGTCTTGTCATGACCGAAATGCCCAGCCAATCCTCCACTGTGTTTCTCTTTCAACAAATTCTCCCTCATGGAGCATTTTGGAATACAAAGTTGATTACCCTTAAACAATAATCCTTCCTGGATCATGTATTATGTCCATTGACTTCTATCCCTAAGAATTGGATTCTCAACTGATTCATACGCCTCTTTAAAATCTGGATCATCTCTGTACATGTCCCTGAGATCATCAAAACCCAGTGTTTTGACTTTGAACTCCTGCAACAACAAACATTTCCTGCTCAAAGCATCAACAACTTTGTTAGCAGTTCCAGAAATATGCTTAATTACAAAAGTAAAGTTCTACATGTATTCAACCCATTTTACATGTCTTTGATTTAACTTCTCCTATTGAGTCACAAATTGCAAAGCATGATTGTCACTGTACAAGACAAACTCCTTCGGGATTAAGTAAGGCCTCCATTTCTTCAATGCCTGAATAATAGCATAGAATTCCTTGTCATACGTGGAGTATTTCACTTTCGCTTCATTCAACTTCTCACTGAAGTATGCTATCGGCCTGTCTTCTTGGCTCAATATTGCCCCTATTGCAAATCCACTTGCATCACATTTTACTTGAAATGTCTTTTTAAAATCTGACAACACCAAAATTGGTTGTTCTGTGATTTTCCTTTTTAGAAAATTAAAACTTTTCTTAGCCTCTTCTATCCAGTGAAAAGACTTGTGTCTCTTCTTCACTGTGTCCATCATCGGTGCACTAATTCCACTGAAATTCCTAATGAATTTCCGGTAGAAACTAGCCAATCCATGAAAACTTCTCACCTTAAATATACTCTTCGGTGATGGCCAATTCTTAATTACCTCCACCTTATCTAGATCAATCCTCAATTTATCTACAGAAATAACAAAACCCAAATAAATGAGCTATGTCTTCATGAATGAGGATTTCTTCATGTTTATCAGCAACTTGTCTTGTTGTAGCCTCTTCATCACTGTAGCCAAATGTTTTAGATGCTCTACCTCTGTTTTACTGAAAATCAGTATGTCATCCAGATACATAATGACAAATTTTCCGATGAAATCCTTTAGGACTTTGTTCATCAATCTCATGAAGGTACTTGGTGCGTTCGTTAAACCAAACGGCATAACAGTCCATTCATACAACCCTTCGTTAGTCTTGAAGGTTGTCTTCCATTCATCACCTTCTCTCATACGAATCTGGTGATATCCACTTTCCAAATCAATCTTTGAAAAAAATTTGGCCCCACTTAAGCAATCCATCAAATCATCCATCCTTGGAAATGGAAATCTGTACCTGATGGTTATCTTGTTAATTTCCCTCGAGTCAGTACACATCCTCCGGCCTCCGTCTTTCTTTGGACTGAGAACTGTCGGAACAACACATGGACTCAAGCTTTCTCTAACCAACCCTTTGTCCATTAAGTCATGGACCTGTCTTTTGACTTCTTCATTCTCCTGAAACGTCAATCTATACGTTGCTTTATTTGGTAAACTAGCTCTAGGTATGAGATCAATATGATGACTCACACTTCTGATCGGTGGCAATGAACGAGGTAGTTCATCCACTACTATGTTAGCAAACTCTTCCAACAGTTTTTGAACCTCTTCCGTCAAATCATCTACCCTTGTATCGGTTAAAATAATTTTAGGCTTCCTGACCACAATGAATTGCGGTTCCTCCTTCTTCTTAATCTCTTTAAGAAGTTCCCTCCCACTCATGAGAAGTACAGTGTTGCTTATTTCATGTTTCACCTCTTTGTCCTTAATCGAAAAC
>ML805985.1:68564-97673 GCA_009831015.1 Picea engelmannii | reverse complement strand
GCAAGATCCTCTTGAGATCTTCTCTCCCACCAAATGAGAGCAGTCCCTCCAAGTCGGAGAGAAGCCAACTGAATTTTAATAGCATCTTCAGTAAACTTTTGAATCCTACAATAAACTTCAATTTGACGGATCCAATTGTCCAATTTTTCAACATTAAGTTCTCCATTATACATAGGTAAATCAAACTTAATATCAAGCTTTAAATGAGGCATATTAAAATCAACTTTTGTTTTTTGTTTTTCAAATGGAGAAGGAATAGAACCATCAAGAAGAGATGGAGAAGTTGGTGGAGTTTTAGGGGGTTCCTCATCACCTTCTTCTTTTTTACCTTCTGTATGAGATGGTCCACCTTGTTCACCTTTCTTTCGATCTTGATAGAGCTCCTCTACCATCGTTTTCATTCTCATGAAAGCTTTCAAAAATTCCCCTTCAGAAGGGATAAAAGAAGTTGCTTCTTCTCCTTTTGGTGAAGACATCCTTCCTCTTCTTGATCCAATCTCTGGATTGAACTCTTCAAGTTCTCCTTCACCACGTTGAAGCTTGGATCTTGTTAACATCAACTCACAAAGCAATGGTTAACCTTGCTCTGATACCAACTTGATCTAAAAATTAACTTGATCTTTAACCATTACTTGCATGTGAATTTTTAATTGTTAACCATCTTTATGAATGCAAAATTAAAGAACACTCATCAAGCACATAAACATGTAAGCATATTATCTATGAACAAGAATTGGTAACAGAGTTCACCAGAATTCTTGGCTACGTCTCCTGGCCACTTTCCAAATGGGAAGGCCGATAGATTAAGTATTCAAATGCTTACAAAGTGACTTCTGATTTCTGTCTATCATATACAGTAATAGATTTCAACAACAACTACAAGATGAAATTCTAATACTTTTAAGTATAAACATGGATACCTTTCTGTGTATCTGGAAGGTTCTATGAGCACTTTTATGTCTGGATGCCTGAATGCAAAAAATGAAGCTGGATCTGGAATACTTGTGAAAAATCGAGACTTTTGAGTATAAATTTGATAAATTTCATAAACTAGACTCTGAATACCCTTCTTGGCACAATTCCCAAATCTGCCCCTGATTGTACTGTCCGTACGGCCTCAGGATGTGTGCCAATTCTGTACCACCTCGAACTGCATGCAAATACCACCTTGGTCTGCATGCAAATTCACTTCGGTCACTGTGCAACATCACCTCGATCTACGTGCCTATCTCTTCTTACATCAAAAATCCTTCTCGAGATCCATGCCCATGCTTCATTTAAATAATAAAATCAAATTCAAAAAGGGGCATGGGCCATAGGCCACACACCCACCCAAATCCCGTACTTTTTGGCAGTTTTTAAGTTTTACGCGCCACCCATTGCCACGTCTCATAGCGGTGGTGCGTTGGTAGATATGGTTTTTATAGTGGTTGTGGGGGCGGACGTCCCGGGGTCAAACCCATGGGCTTCCCCTCCTTGGTGTGATTTGGTAAATATTGGTTTTATCATATGGTATGTATGCGGTGGTATACCTGTTAGAATATAGAAGATGGTGTGCTCATTTTACCATTGACGATACCTTCGTCACCCAACCATAGGCCGAAGCCTCCCTCCGAGAACCTTAACCTTGACTGAGAATTCCTCCAGACGCAAACCATAGGCTAGATAGTCAAAAAAAGAGTAGCGCATCAATCCCCAAGGATAGTGCATCACAAAAGACTGATCAAATTTTCCAAACCCTAGACAAGAGATATTCAAGCCAAATATTGAAACTTGCTGCTGTTGCAACTGCACTGCAACCCTCCTCCAAACCTGCGCACCAGACTGCAACTACAATGCGCACCAACTGGGAAACTACAATTCTGAGATGTTGTCAAATGAGAACTGGTGCCTTGTATTTATATTGGTTCTGCCAGATTTGTTGGGGCCAACTTCTTCTTTTGGATAGTGTTTGTTCAGTATATTATTATTATTTATGGTCGACTTCTTCTCTTGGAGGCTAATAGCCTAATATAAATTATCTTCTTGAGCTGACAAGGCTTCTAGGGTTATTATCCAACTCATTAGGGTCTCTCTTTCTTCCTGGAGTCTTCTATTCTCGTCAGGTTCACACGTGGGGGTAAATACCTCCCGTAGCTACCATAATATTAACACTCCCTCCTAGCTAGAGAGGTATTTACAGGTAATGGACTTGAGCACAAAAATATACCATTTACCCGGTAGAATCAATATAGTCATCTAGACTATTTCATGACTAGATCATGAGCATCACCATCATCATCAGCTGCATCATCTCTCAAAACCATACTTCATCTGAGTAGTTAGATATGATGTTGGATAAGTCACTCTCACCATAGAGCGATACAAGAGGAGTAAAATCTTTGAACTATTTTTCATCTGGAAAATCTTTGTTCATCATTCATCTGAATGATCATTATCTCCAATAAACTGTTGATGGTCTTCAAGGAAATTGGAACGAGGATAGAACACACCTGTGTCTATTCATAGTAGTACATAACTACAACCCAGTGGTTAACTACCACATCAAGTAACACACAAGTACTTGATCAACAACATAAGGTTGTGAACGGTGAAACATATTCACCACAGTAGTCCTCATCTACTGTCATCCATTCTTTATAACAAACATCTGATAGAAACCTGCATAGAAACAATGTTATGATAAAAACTGAATCATCTGGGCCAATCTTTCACTCATGTCTGTGAGATATGAAAGAATGTCTGCCACCACAGTAGTCATCATCTGCATAGAAACAATGTTATGATAAAAACTGAATCAACTGGGCCAATCTTTCACTCACGTCTATGAGATATGAAAGAGTGTCTGCCCTCAGTATATAATATCAACAATAATCATCTGGGCCAATATTTCACTCACATTTGTGAGATCTGAAAGAATGTCTTCCCTCAATATAGAATATCAACAATGGGTTATCTGCCCCATTCTTCTCAACCAAGGATTATTTCTGATTTCTGAGCCTGGACCATTTCTCACCCTGGGCCATTCCTCCGACACTAAACAAAGTGTAACCTGGAGAGAATGATTCTGCCCTCGAGAAATGTTTAGACCATCCCTTACCCTGGGCCATTCCTCCAACACTAAATAAAGTGTAACCTGGAGGGAATGAGTCTGCCCTAAGGATTGACTGTCCTGGACTATTCCCCACCCTAGGCCATTCTTTTGACAATAAACAAAGTGTAACCTGGAGAGAATGAGTCTGCCCTCGAGGAATAACTATCCCTGATTGCTGAGCCTGGACTATTCCCCACCTTGGGCCATTCCTCCGACACTAAACAAAGTGTAACCTAGAGAGAATGAGTCTGCCCTTGAGGAATAACTGTCCGGACCATTCCCCACCCTGGGCCATTCCTCCGACACTAAAGTGTAACCTGGATAGAATGTATAACCCTCGAGGAATGTTTTTCCTGCATCAACCTCCAAAACGGATGATTCTTTGAAACTTCTCACAACTGTGAACTTCGAAAGAATGACTGCCTGGCGAGGTGGACCATTCTACTTGACCACTACTCAGAGTGACTACCAAGAAGAATGATTGTCCTAGAACACTCCCCATAATGGGAAGTCACTATCTATGATACATCAACAATTAGTCTACCTCCCATGTTAACTACAATGGGAAGTCACTGTCCGTCAGAAATCTCAATCCACTTTCTGAACAGGAAAGCATCTGTCCAATCTGCACTATTTTTCAATTACAAAGATAAATGATATTTTCAATGCTCCCTCCTAACTAGAGAGTTATTTCAATCACAAAAATAAATGTTTTTGTACCTTCTTCTGGCTTGGAGACTCTTCCCTTCCAATTAATAGAGTTATTTCCATGAGCTCTAGCTTGAGTATGCAATTCCTTTCGTCTTGGATAGAGGCTTTGCCAGAATGTATGCTTATCTTCACATCTGTGGAGATATGTATTGGAGAAATCATTTTCTCCTTTCTGGACTTCATCATGGATAATGCAATGCTTGTACTTTAGTTTGGAGCATTGTGAAGGCTTCATGTAGATCTGAACAATAGAGTATATCATAGTTAGAGAACTGGAACATATCCATGTGGTACTTCTTCTTTCTTCATGAGATCTGATCTTCTAAGTAGTCATCTTGATGTTATAGAAAATCTTCACCATGCTTTTGCTGTGCACTGGAGGTTCTCCACCAAGTTGTCTTCTTCTTATCTGCATACAGGAGTATCTTTCTGGTATGCCTCAAGGTTTTGAGATTGCTCTTCATATGCTCTTTATTCAATTTCTCTGGAGAACATTCTTTGCATTCGTCTGATGTAGAATTCTGACTCATGGATGTTGTGGATAATATAATGACTCATATAGAGATAATTCTAGTGTACCATAACAAGTAATCATCATAGTCTTCTCCCTCCATCTAAGAGAGTCTCGGGTTCTAGATCTCGTAATGTTTTTATTCATAAGTCTTCCGTACACTATTCTTCATCATGACTTTCAGTTCTTCTGCTTGATTGCTTTTAGTGAGTTCATATCAGGCTGGTAATCTTGTGATTCTTGATACAATGATTGGTTGTTCTGGTTCTTCTTTCTTGGAATGTTCATGTTCTTCTTCATGTTTTTCTTTTGCTTTTGGTTCCATGGAGTTTTCTTATAGATTCCATGCCCTAGAGATTCCACTTCTAACCTTCATCATCGGTTCACGGATCTGGATGGACAACCAAGAATACTTTAAGGCTTCTCTTCGAAAAGGTCTTCTTCTGCGGTTGAGTTGAACACGTACTATCTTTCATGACTTCTACCATGGATATATATATATTTCATCATCTTCAATGGATCATAGGATTAGTTCCCTTCTAATCCTTGCTTCATGTATAAGTGCATAAAATCTGCTCCCTTCGTCTGACTGATTCCATTCTTCCGTCTCCGTCCTTATTGTTTTTTGTAATATATAATTGGCTCTCTTTGTCTAATAGAGTCCACGATTCCATCTTAGTTGTCATCATAAGTCTTTCTCCAATTTCTATTGATGTTTGACTTCTAAGTCTCTTCAAGATTGATTCTAATTTCGACTTGTCTTGTAATATCTTTCACATGATATATTTCATTCTTTCATGTGTAATATCTAATGATAACTCTTTTCATCTTGTTTTTTCTTTCATAGGTATAGTTATTCTTGGAACACATTATCTTCCAAGAGATAGTTATACAAGATATGTACAAGGACGATGCAAGCAAGATATGTACAAGAAAATAAGAAGAGTGTTGTTACCTTTTAGTAGAAGAAGTCTCTTCCATCCTGCTTAGTCTTATTAGTAGGTTCCTTTTCTTTAGCAATCGATGCTTCGTGTTTCTTATTCCTTTTCTTTAGATCGGGACACTGATTCCTGTAGTGACCGTACTTCTGACAGTTGAAGCATTGTATTTCTGAGATGTCTTTCTCTTGATTTGGCTTCCTCCTTGAACCAAGCTTCCTTTTGTTTCTGAAGTTCTTGAATATTGTTGTTAAGGCTTGATCATCGTACTTCTTTTGAGGTTTCTCTTTTTCATTGATACTTGATTCTTCTTGAGCACAGCAAGTCCAAAGTTCTTCAAATTTTGGGTACTCCTTCCTTGTGTTCATGCTTGCGGCAAATGCATCCCATGTCTTGGAAAGACCATTGAGTACTATGTTCACCAATTCCTTTTCTAAAGTGATCTCTTCAATAGCTTGTAGTTGATCTCTTAGCTGGGAGATCCTTACAAAGTATGATGTTGTGATGTCATCATCATTCATCTTCATGTCACAGAGCTCATTCTTCATACTCATAACTTGTCCAATTTTTCTGACTGAGAAGAGATTTGTTAGGGCATCGTACATCTTCTTCGATGAGTCAAGATGGGAGATCTAGGGTATAAAGTGGTCTTTTATAGAATCTAGTATGATACTCATGGAATTGATGTCAACATCCTTGAACTTCTCCATAGCAGCAATGTTCTACAGTTCCTTCTCTTCTCCTTCTTCAAACTCTGGCTTCACGATCTTTCCTTTCACAATATCCAACACTTTATTCTTATCAAGGATGAGGTCAATCCTTGTCTTCCATGCTCTAAAGTTAGAGGCTCCATCTAACTTGTTCTCAGACTTCATAGATTTCGTCATGGCTTCCTTGACTTGGTCAAACCCTAGATTTGACTAGAAATCAAAACTTCACGTCTTGGCCTTCTGAGTGTACCAGGAGATGCGATGGGCTAGGGCACACTAATCTATCCAGAGATTAGGTTAATCTTGTCACTTAAGGTGCCTCGACAAGAGGTTTAGGGTTTCTGCAACTGCTTCTGCTGGTAACCCTAGCTGCAGTGCTTTTGGAAACTGCTCCTACTAGTAACCCTAGTAGCAGTACCTCAACGAGCTCAATATCTAGCGGCTATGTTTACTTCCAGTGTTTTAGGCTGACGGAAGGGGTGTGGGCCCATAACCTATTAAAATATAGAAGATGGTGTGCTCATTTTACCATTGACGATACCTTCGTCACAAAACCATAGGCCAAAGCCTCCCTCCAAGCACCTTAACCTTGACTGAGAATTCCTCCAGAAGCAAACCATAGGCTAGATATCCAAACAAAGAGGAGCACATCAATCCCCAAGGATAGTGCATCACAAAAGACTGATCAGATTTTCCAAACCCTAGCCAAGATATATTCAAGACAAATACTAAAACTTGTTGCTACTACAGCTACACCTGCAACCCTCCTCCAAACCTACGCACCAGACTGCAACTGCAGTGTGCACCAACTGGGAAACTACAATTCTGAGATGCTGTCAAATGAGAACTGGCGCCCTGTATTTATACTAGTTCTGCCAGATATGTTGGGGCCGACTTCTTCTTATGGATAGTGTATGTTCAGTATATTATTATTATTTCTGGCTGACTTCTTCTCTTGGAGGCTAATAGCCTAATATAAATTATCTTCTTGAGCTGACAAGGCTTCTAGGGTTATTATCCAACTCATTAGGGTTTCTCTTGCTTCCTGGAGTCTTCTATTTTCGCCAGGTTCACACGTAGGGGTAAATACCTCCCGCAGCTACCATAATATTAAAAATACCATATGTTTATTTAACATATGGTTTATAACATGGTTTAAATACTATAGTTGGCACACGATTTGGGTTTTAATATATTTCATATTTGGATATATAACATGGTATAGTTTAAACATGTTTTTCAGGCGCACCATGTGATATGTTTTAAACATATGTTCTTTGGGTTTTAAACATATGGTTTTGATATACATTTAAATACCAAGGGGATGCCTTGCTGTTGGCAAGGTCAAGGGATAGACCCTTGACCACCCCTTTTTTTTTCAAACCGTTTCTAACCCATTTTTAACCCATTTCTAACCATATTCCACCAACTTTGATGAAACTTCAACTGCTGATATCTTTGTCATCTGGAGGTCATTTTTCCTGAAATGAACGTCACCAAAAAGATGTTGACGAGCTCTTCCACTTTGTAATCTTTAATTTTCCATTTGAATACTTTAACTCTATAGAATTTTGAGATGATCCACCTGGATCAAGTGAATAGGCCTTCGACTGCCATCATGATCTCTTCTTCCAGAGAAGATGAGACCTCGACTTTTACTAGGATATGTGTAAGTTGTTCCAAGCTTAAACTCATTGTTAAATCATGTTAAAAAATAAGGACTCTTACAACACCCAAAACTGAAATCTAAATGAAAAATAACTTGAATAAAAGCACTCTTACTGAAACGAAAAAAAAAGATTACTCTTCACAGTTGCAGAAATTAAAACATTCCTGATAGTTGGCAGGGCCAGTGAGGAATATCCTCTCATGAGCTTCTATGACCCTCAATGCATGTAGATCATAAAAATTAAAACTACTTTTGCGTGAAATGAAATTTGCAAAAATTGAAATTACTTCTACCTAGTTGGTAGGGAGAACATGAGGAGTCTTCTCTCACGAGATTCTATGTCCCCTTACCAACATGTCTAGATCACACTTGTAGAAATTAAACACTCTTGTATAAATTGAAACTTGCAGAAATTGAAACTAATCTTGCAAAAATTGAAATTACTTCTACCTAGTTGGTAGGGAGAACATGAGGAGTCTCCTATCACAAGCTTCTATGTCCCCTAACCAACATATCTAGATCACACTTGCATGAATTAAAATGAAAAAGAAACTAATACCTCAATCCATCATGCTTCCTTGACAGGCACCAAAATGTTGGGCTCTAAAGATGTCCTAAAAATATAACCTCTATGCATCATCCAAAGGTAGGCGTTGGCACAAGCGTTTTACTTGTTGCCTATGTAGGTTCTTATCTTCCGTATTCAATACCCATCCTCCAGAGATGCAATTGTACAGGTATCCAAATGTTCTCTTTGCTTGCACTTAAAGAGTTTATGAAAACACTTTTATCATCACAATCTGAGTAGATACCACTACTTGTTCGACCACATACAACCAGAACTAAAATAAATAGAAAGAACTTCTTAATCCATATATTTTTCATTTTCATAAAAAAAAAATTCTTTGTATGGTTTTATTTATTTATTTATTTTTATTGTTTTTCTTAATCAAACAAATGAAATATTTTTATGGTTTCATAGTTTTTTATTTTTTTTTTACATATCAAAGGAAAATGAAAAAAAATAGAAATGATACTAACGAAAAAATGAAAAACAAAGCACCCAAAAATTAAAATCTTCCTTCTTGCATGCAATCAACATTATAGGCATATAATTTTCGTTCTCGCAGATGCTAAAACCAGGGGAGACTCCAACAATAGCCAAGTTCCAACAAAATGCATAACAAATCATTGCCAAATTTTGGTGAAGTTTCCCGTGTTCAAAAGGCTATGCGTAGAAGGTGCATTAAATCACTGAAAATATGGCATAAAGAGTGGCGTGGATGGGGTTTGAACCCATAACCTCCACCCATAAAATAGGATCTATCTCAATTCTTATTACTATGATATTGCATTCGATTTTTTTTGTATTATTATTGTTTTTGTTGCAGGTTGCTACAACAAACTTCAAAGATGATTTTCTCACAAACTTTATATTGGATTCGGTTGGAATTTTATGGGCAAGTTCCTATGGTCCCAATACTTCTGCACACAAAACATCAGAGTCATCCGATGCACGGATCCCGGGATATAAGTGAAATGGCTAGAAGTGATGATGTTGATTTTATCAAAAATCGTGTACTAGGTTTGGTTGAATTTTTGTGTGAAGGTTCCTATGGTCCCAATACATCTGCACGTCAAATATCAGATCCATCTAATGCACGGATATCAAGATATAAGATAAATGTATGAAGGTGACTATATTAATTTTCTCAAAAACCATGTACGAAGTTGTCTTGAAATTTACTGGGTTTTTGTATCATAACATAATGCACTTCCTGTCTAAACATCATAAAAACCTAGATCCCCATTTGTGAGATATCATCAATTCAATTTCTACATTTTTTTTTTATTATTATTATTTTTTTTTAAGATTTTGTTTTTATTTGCATTTTAAATTAAAAAAATAAATGAAATTAGAAAACTACTTTAAGACAAAAAAAAATAAAAATTATTTTGTTTTAATTTTGTATTATTTCTAGATTTAAAAGAGAAATTTAAACAATTAAAGAAAGAAATTTGTTTAGCAAATGGAGATGTATAATTTGAAATTGAGGATGAACAATTGAATTTGCATTTTTTCATTGTCAACAATTTATCGTTCTTGAAACTTCATATTCATCCTATTTTATGATCCTCACGATCGCACGAAGCGCGGATGAGAGCATACTTATTCAAAACAAATAAAAAAATTGAAAACAAAATCCTACCTACTCTATGCTAATTATATTTAACAATTAGTTACGTGTAATTAAACTTCCAGTGGAGCCATTCATGCAACAATAATCAAAATATGTTGTCTTTCAATTTCGAAAATGATAATCGAAAATATGTATGAACATGTGAAATTAGTTGTTGAAACTATAAATTAAAAAAAGAAAAAGAAAAACTAAATGAATCTAACCTGGTACCTTCTTGAAACCAGCATTCGATTAGGCTTCCGTAGGCGTAATTTGTCTTACTCAGATCATGCTGCAGCTCCTCGCTTTCGTCCTCGACCTCTTGTGTGCCTAATGTTTCTTCATTAAATGTGTAAGGTCCTTCGTATGTTGATTCTCCGTTCGCCTTAGGAGGAGTAAATAGGCCTTCGACTGTTGTCAAGATCTCTTCTTCTAGAGAAGATGAGACCCCGACTTTTACTAGGATCTACGTAATTTGTTCCAAGCTTAAATTTATTGTTAAATCATGTTAAAAAAAAAGGATTCTTACAGCACCCAAAACTAAAATCTAAATGAAAAAAAACTTGAATAAAAGCACTCTTACTGAAATGGAAAAAAAAATTACTCTTCACAGTTGCAGAAATTAAAATGTTCCTGATAGTTGGTAGGACTAGTGAGGAATCTCCTCTCATGAGCTTCTATGACCCTCAACGCATGTAGATCATAAAAATTAAAACTACTTTTGCGTGAATTGAAATTTGCAAAAATTAAAATTACTTCTACCTAGTTGGTAGGGATAACATGAGGAGTCTCCTCTCAGGAGATTCTATGTCCCCTTACCAACATGTCTAGATCACACTTGCAGAAATTAAACACTCTTGTATAAATTGAAACTTGCAGAAATTGAAACTAATCTTGCAAAAATTGAAATTACTTCTACCTAGTTGGTAAGGAGAACATGAGGAGTCTCCTGTCACGAGCTTCTATGTCCCCTAACCAACATATCTAGATCACACTTGCATGAATCAAAATGAAAAATAAACTAATACCTCAATCCATCGTGCTTCCCTGACAACGACACCAAAATGTTGGGCTCTAAAGATGTCCTAAAAATATAACCCCTATGCATCATCCAAAGGTAGACGTTGGCACAAGCATTTTACTTGTTGCCTATGTAGGTTCTTACCTTCCATTTTCAATACCCATCCTCTAGAGATGCAACCCCTGCAAAGGGACAACAATCATAACAAAAGGAACAACAATTGTTCCATTCAAATGACCAACAAAAGGAACAACAATCGTGACAAGGGAACGACAGTCGTTATATTGGGTCGAACTAATGTTGTATTAATTGAGTTGTAGTACTTGCCCAACTATCTAATTTTTCAACCCAGGGTTCATAAACTGATGAAGCACACACAAAGTATATGAAAGATTGAAGCAAGACTAATCTAATCTAATGTTTAAGCTACAACTGAAATTGAATCATTAATCGAACACACGACTGAAATATAATCATTAATCTAACACATGACTTGGAATTGAATTAATCTAGTTGTGTAAATGAAATTAATCTAGGAATGGTAAATTGTGTGAAGGAAATTAATCTAGAAATGGAGAACCACATGAAGGAAGAGCAGATACAACAAGTGAAGAGTTGAATGGCATAACAACATATGAGATCTCTCACCAATGAAGCAATCTTACATTCAATAATTAAATCAATCTTCATAACAGAATAATGAAAGCATGAAAACCAAAACCATGAATCAAAGCTAAGAATCCCTTTCTCTTTCAAATCCCAATGATTACCATTAATGACTAATCAAATAACTCTAATTACATCCTAATTGAATTCTCATGAAGAGAGAGCACTCTCTTTTATACATGAGAGCCTTGAAGATAAGATAACCATCTCATTATTATAGATCCACTTTTCTCTCAACCTATTTCTCATTATTACAAAATATTATCCCTTCAAATCCTCACACATATCTCTCATATATCTTGGATAAGATATTCCAACCAAATCTCCATGATCTTCTCCTTGGAATGGGATTGAATTATCTCCTCAAATCTTGAAATGGTGGAGGAAGTATTCGAAAAGTCCTTTTGAATTAATCCTTCTCATATTCCTACACATTACAAAGCTCACACATATTTGAGATATATATGAAAACATGTCAATTTTATAACATTTAATCACAAATTCCTTTTAAATACTAAAATGAATAAAGTGGAGAACAATAAGGTGAAACCCAAGTATATTTATGGAAATGATGTCATGAAAGGTTAATGGGGAGATGAAATGTGGAGAATGACAAAGGGAAAGGTGGATGAAAATAGGACATTTCTGAGCCCCAACAGAGTGATGCAAGGAATTTCATATATCATTAAACATCAATAAATTCATTTTGTGTACACCTTTTGGGATATTGTTAAGACATATAGTGTGCAAATAGGGCTTACTAGTTGACCCTGCTAAGATTGTAGTCATTGTGAACTTACCACCACCAAAGTTAGTGCATCATATAAGAACCACACTGGGACATACATGCTACTACAAAAGTTTTATAAAGGGGTATGCGTAGATTATTGCACCAAAGGAAAAGTTGTTAAAGAAGGACACTAGATTTCAGTGGGATGAGGATTGTTCGAAATGATTGGACACTTTAAAGGAGAAGATGGTGACATCACCTGTATTATTGTTTCCATATTGGGAAAATATATTTCATGTGAATGTAGATGCATCAACAATATCACTTGGAGAAATTATGGTGCAATGAGGAGTAGCAGACTTAGACCATCCTATAGCCTTTGCAAGAAGGAAGTTGTCATAATCTGAGAAAAATTACAACACCATAGAAAGAGAAGGCCTAGCCATGGTATATTCACTTCATAAATTCAGGAATTATTTATTGGGTAAACATTTTAAAATGTCCATAGATCATTATTCCCTTAAATATCTAGTCAACAAGCTAGTGTTAAGGAGGGGGATCTATAGATGTTTGTTATTATTCCAAGAATTTGATTTTGAAGTAATAGTCAAACCAGACAAGTTGAATGCAAGACCCGATCACTTGTCAAGGGTAACCAATGGATAAGAACCTACTAACTTGGAAGAAAACTTCTCTGATGCAGAATTATTTTAGTACAGGTAGTTGATGAATACTTTGTTGATGTCATTGAATTCTTAAGTAAAGGTGTTGTGCGACGAGATTTTAGTACTTCGCAAAAGAAAAATATGGTAGTCAGAGCGATAGAATATCAACTCATTGCAGGTCATTTATACAATATGGGAACAAACAACATTTTGAGAAGGTGTGTATTGGAACATGAATGGCTCGGGGTTTTAGAAGAAGCTCATGAAGGCATAGTTGGAGGAAAATATGAGGGAAAATCTATTGCACATAAGGTATTTCATGCAGGATTATGGTGGCCAACAATTCATAAATATGCCAAGGAATATTTCCATAATAGGAGGGATGAGATTCCCCTAAGACCATAAGTAACTCTAAAGGTATTTGACAAATGGGAAATATATTTTGTCGAACCTATTAATCCACCATCAAGAAGGTCAGGAGATAGATATATCATTACTGTGACCGAATACTTAACGAGATGGGAAGAAGAAATGCCAGTCAAATATTGCAGTGTAAAGACAACAACGTAGTTCTTATTTGAACAGGTGATCACTAGATTTGGATGTCCTGGGATTTTTATGAGTGACCAAGGTAATCATTTTATTAATAGTACTATCCAGTTTATGACTAAGGAGTTTGAATTCTATCACCATAAAAGTACACCATATCATTCTTAGGCAAATGGGACAGTAGAAGCTTTCAATAAGATTTTGGAAAATGATTTGACTAAGATCTACAATGTTAATAGGGATCATTGGAACTTGAAAATAACAGTATTACTATGGGTATACAGGACCACATGCAAGAATTTGAAAGGATAGGCACCATTCATATTGGTGTATGGACATGAAGCGGTGGTGCCATTAGAATTTTTGGTACCTAGTATGCACGTAGAAACAATTACCAACATGACAGAAATAGGTGCAGTACAGAAGAGGTTAATTCAACTGATTGAAATGGAAGAAGAAAATACTATGGAAGGATTTCTCCAAGAGGTACAGAAAGAAAGGGACAAAGACTAGCATGAAAGACACATTAAGAAGAAGATATTTAAGGAGAGAAATCTAGTTCTTCTCTATGACAACAAATTTTTGCAACACCCTGGTAAGTTCATAATGCATTGGCTAGGGACATATGAAGTAAATATTGTCACAGATGGAGGATCTGTGCAACTAAAGGACTTGGGAGGAACATAACTAAAAGGAATGGTTAACGGTAGTCGACTGAAACTATACAAGGACAATCAACCTATTAACTCTTAAATTTCAACACAGTAAGAAAACCATGTATATAGTTTATTATAGTAGATATTAGGAACAAACACTGATAAAAAGAAATAAAAAGTAGAAAAGGAAATAAAGGAATGAAAAAGTAGAAAAAGAAGGAAAATACAAAAAACATTGGGAAATGTCATGTGTAGCAGAGAGTGAAATTGGTGCGACAAAAAGAAAAAGTTATCACGTGCAACATATGACTGATAGGAAGCAAACGCAGCACACCAATGAAAATTCACGACAGAAATGTGTGGCGCACTGAAAAATGGTCAAAAAAGAAAAAACTGGTCATCGGCATAAAAAGGCATGGATTGAGCATTTATGAAACTTAATGAAGCATGCTCAAGAATATTTTGATGCAACCCAACAAAATTCTAGGAACCATGACAATTCAGAGAACCACAATGTGTCTGACACCAGCAAGTTCCCATATTTTTCACAACATGTGTAGATGGAAAACCTGGGCACAAGGTTGTTAGGAGATCCAGTGTTGCAACCAAAGAAGTGGGTAGCAAGCTTGGTAAATACAGGGATACGTAATTTGTAGGAGATTCCTCACTTCAAAAAGGGGAAAGACATGAAAAATTGCATCAAATAGTTACTGGAGGTCCTCCATGGAGGATTTTTGTGGTTGGACAAACCAATGTCCATCAATGTCGAATTAATTTCATTCATCACAGGACTATCATCAAATGGAAAGAATCTCGTGCAACATATGGATGAGAAAACCAAGGAAAAGGAACTCAAGGAAAAAATGAAGAAAACCTATGGGATAGAAATGGGCTCGCATGGCATTATCATAAAGTGGATCAGTGAAACAACCACCAGGATGAAAACAAATTCTATGGCATGCAAGCTCTTTCGAAAATGTCAAAAGGAGGAGGTCCCTACAGGTGTTTCTGCAGATGTAGTGCAATGCACAAATGGAACCATGCTCAGCTGGGCCCCATACTTATTGAATTTGTTCCTAGACGACTGTAATTATATGTAGGACTTGGGAACCAAGTTCCACTATTTGTGGCCCATAATGATGATAAAGCTAATCAAATGGAAAGAGAATACCTATTCATTCTTCTGTGATAGATTAGGATTATGTCGCGTAACACGTTACACATCGTTGGGGAAAACTTATGATTCAAAGAAGATAAGTGGAAATGCTGACACTTTTTCTCAGTATCTCAACGATATGCAAGGGAAGATAGCCAATACCTATAAAATCACTCCTGAGGTGGTCATGTAGTACCAAGGAATAGTCAACTTCAAGGCTACACGACACAATATGTGGATCCAAACATGCAAGGATCCAAACAAATAATGGCTACAACTTTGATTCTTCGTCAATGCATAAGAAGTTGAATGGGAAATAAATGACTGGCAGGATGACTAGAAGATCCCAATCATCAACAAATACATGCCCAAGGGGAAAGAAGTTGAAGTAGGTTCATCTAAGACATCTACAGGAGGAAGCGTCATGGCCAATAAACCAACGCAGCAGATGATGCGTGGATTGAAGATAGTGCAATAGAAGAAGGGAAGTGCCCCAAAGAAGGATGGGTAGATATGAAAGAAAGATAATGTCCCCATGTGGTAGAAAAAGGAGTGGGGGACAAAAAAATGCAAGGAACCCCAACGAAAAAAACTTTGCAAGATGCAGGGCCACCCAAACGGTCGATTATACATATAGGTGGGTCATGAAAGAAGTCCAAGGCCCAGAAGGAAATCCCGTAATATAGAATCACTGAGGATCATGTTAAATTAGTCATAAAGAGGGTTCAGGACTGTACAACGGAGGAGTATGAGGAGGCTGAGAACCAATGAGAAAGGATCATGAAGGATTTGGATGAAATTAAGTAGGTCCTAGAACAGATACAAGAAGAAAAAAAATAGGAGAGGGGAGAATAACATATCTCGTGACTGATAAAGGAAAGGGACAAAACTGTGCAGAACGAGGAAGAAACAATCCAACTCACAGAGAAAGAAAATACGACATTCCACATTACAATAGATATGTTAGAACTTGGGGAGGCCATGGAATAGGCACCACTTAAAGACCTTGCACAGGTAGAGTTGGTATTATCTAAAATACCAACTAAGGCATTGTACAAGTTGTAAGTTAGTGCCACACAGGAAGTGCAATCACGATCTAGGGAAGATGAGACAGAATTGCAAGTCACCAAATATCGAAAGGACTCACTAACAATTGTCGTAGAGAAGGTCAAGTTGGAGGTGCAGGAGGAAAAGAAGCATGCAAATAACCTTGAGCAGAAGTTGAAGGAAGTATTCACAAATATTTCAGACAATGCCTATGCAGTTGTGAGAAACGTTGAAGAACATATTCAAGTCATTGCGCATGTGCTCAAAGGGTACAGGAAGGAGGTGGAGGAACTCAAGGAAAAATTAACACTAACAAATACTCTTGAAGTCATAGCTTAAAGGGAACAACAGGTGGCCCTGCAAGTAGAAATGATAGACAGAGAAGGCAAAGAGGTCACAAAACATGTTGACAGGACTGAGAACTTATGGAGAAATTTGGAGGAAGATGAGAGGGTCCAACAGCTAGACTAGCAAGAGGAGAAAAGAAATGATGCAATGTAGGAATTGAAGCAACGATAAAATTCCATGAGTATTACAAAATGATTGAAAGGCATGCAAGAGATGAATACCTTGCAGATAGAATTGAAGACTGCACGAATCAAAAAGAAGGAAACTCAATCCCAATTAGAACCTCTCATGGAGAAAGAATCATAAATAATTACTGAAATGGAGGAGGAGAAAAAAAGGATGGCTCGGGTTCATGCCGAGAGCACAGAGTCTTTGAAGGAACACATTATATCACAGAGGGTAGAGGATCTCATAGAGAAAGTTGCACAAGAGAAATCTGAATGGGAGGAATTAGAAGGAAAGTTTCATGACTTGGAGAAGGTCGCACAGGGAGAAAACATTGCTTGAGTGGCTTGGGACGAGCCACATGTTAGTTTTGGGGGCTTGTTGGCACAGGATGACTTTCGAAGAAATATCTATTTTGGGCACAAGCCTAATTTTGGAAGAGAAGGTCTATTTTTGGAAGCACATGCCTTACGAGGAAGGAAAGTGGCATGAAGAAAAAGAAGGAAAAATAAATGTGGTGTGCATAAAGAAATGCCTAACTATGCTAGGGTTAGGGATTTTGAAAAAAATTGTAATGGCTATAAGCCAGTAGAATAGTATAAATAAAGACCTAGGAGGTCTAGGTTGGGGGTTCATAAGCTATTGATTGTAGCAATCTTTGTTATGGTTATTGTGGTAGAGTCGAATAATCTAGTTTTTTAGGGTTAGGTCACAGGATGAGGATCTTGGTGTGATCTAGTCAGCCTCTCAGAGGGTACTTATCCTCATTTTGATTGTAATCCTAAAGATGTAATGCGTGTAGTGCAAATTTTGTAGCAGAATAAATAAAAGAGAAGAGAAGCCAGATCTTTGTGGACATAGCCCTGGGAGGGGGTGAACCACGGTAAAACATCGTGTTCTATGTGATTGTTAATGAATGTTTTTACTATTCTTTTAATCATTAGCTCAAGAATGAATGGTTAAAACTAGTTATAACAACATGCATGACTAGGTTTAAAGATGAATGAATCATAGAAGTAGATGAATGATTAATGATGATGATGTATGAGGAAAATAATCTAAACACAATCCCCACTCATTCCTATACTTCAAACACATGAGTATTGCAGTCCCCCATAAATCTATCTTGGGTGAGACTACATTGTTCACTATGTGTGCAATGTTTCCTTCTAGTTTACCAGGAGGGCTGATAATTTTGAGGATTTTGTTGGAAACCTATCTGAGATCAGAACTTGGGTCAGCCCAAGTAAACCAACAAGTTCTTTCAAACATCATATTCCCAACACTCTGAAAAAGGTAATATTTTTTCTTGGTTATGCTGGTTATTGTAGAATATTTATAGAGAATTTTACAAATATTGTTGCACCATTGTTTAAGTTACTTTCTAAAGATGTTGAATTTTCTTGGAATGACCAATGTCAACATGCATTTGAGACTTTAAAATAAATTTTTTTTGCACCCATTATGAGGGGACCAAATTGGTCTCTTCCATTTCACATTTCCATGGATGTCTGATACCACTCTTGGAGTTATCTTAGGGAAGAAAGAAAACTAGTCCTATTATGTCATCTAATTTGTTAGTAAGAACCTCACACCTACTGAACTTAATTATATTGTCTCCAAAAAAGAGTTTTTATCATTTTCTCATGTGATAAACAAGTTTTGGCATCATATTACTAGTTATGAAGTATTCATTCACATTGATCACTCTTCCATTCAATAATTAATGAACAAAACAATCACTAATGGTAGGATTACTAGATGGATTTTGTTGCTACAAGAATTCAATATCACCATTGTAGATCATCCTGGTAAGGAAATATAGTTGTAGATTTATTTTCTAGAATAAATAATGAATTAGAAATTACTCTTAAAGATGATATCTTTCTGAATGAACATTTATTTTTTGTATCCACTCACTCTCTATGGTTTGTAGAAATCACCAACTATTTGTCTATTGGAAGGTTACCTCAACACTTGGCATCTAGGAAGAAAAAAAATATTGCCAGGTTAAGTTCTACCTACTCATAGGTTGGTGGTGACATTTTCTACATTGGACCAGATCTCATCATCCAAAGGTGTGTCCAAGAAGATGAAATGTTTGCTATTTTAAAGGCATGCCATAATGAGTCATGTGGGGGACACTTGGATGACAAAATGAAATTTTATAAGGTATTTCATTTGGGGTACTATTGGCCCACCCTTTTTAATAATTCCAAAAAGTACGTAAGGAGTTATGATAGCTATTAGAGAATAGGATAACTAGTTTAGGTCAATGAGATTCCCTTTCATCATCAAGTACTTATCGAACCATTTAAAAGGTGGGATATGGATGTTTTTGGGCCTATCAGTCCAATGTTGACAAATAAAAGGTACATTATTGTATGCACTGATAATGTTACTAAGTGGGTAGAAGACAAAACTTTACTTACATATAATGAACAATCAATTGTAGATTTTCTTTATGAGGATATTTTCACTCAAATCGGTGTTCCTATAGAAATTGTCACGGATCAAGGGACACAATTCACTTCAAATCGCATCCAATATATCACCTAGAAATAGAAAATTAAGCACATGACTTCCTCTCTATACCATCTGCAATCTAATGGATAGGTAGAATCCACCAATAAATTCGTAGAATCCATTTTGACAAATATTGTTCAGATTCATCATAGAGATTGGGAAGATTGGATAATTGAAGCATTGTGGGATTATATAAATACTTGAAGGAAAACTACCATATTCACATCGTATGAGTTGTTTTATGGAAAGAAATTCATTCTCCCCATAGAGTTTAAAATCAAAACTTTAAGGACAAAAACTCAGTTGGAAATGAACCTCTCAGATGCACAACAACAAAGGATAGTGCGACTTAATGAATTAGATTATATCAGAAAATATGTCATTCAACAAACCACTCTTGCTAAGTAGAAAAGAAAGAGATGGCATGATAAATTCACCAGAACAAAGTAGTTCAAATAAAGTAACTAGGATATCCCTTTCAATTCTAAGTTCAAAAATTTCAAAGGAATGATTGTCACCCATTGGTCGGGGCCTTTTGAAACATAAATTGTTTTTTAGAATGAGTCATTCCAAGTTAAGACAATTGATGAAGATAATGTGTCCATTTTATTGAATGGTCACAGATTGAGGTTCTATCACAAACCAATTTCCAAATATGAGTTTATTGAAGATGTACTTCAAAAAAATGAGATGGAAGGGGTAAGTGAGGAGGGAAACATTCCCACTCCTACTCCTTCTTGATTCCTTCTTCCATTTTCCTTAATAATACGAAAAGGAAAAAACATAATATATATATATATATATATATATATATATATATATAAACTAAATATTTCAGGCACAACCAGGCATGGATTATGTTTGAAAACTAAATTTATGGTGGGAAGAGGTCACAATTTTGCATCATGTTTTCAATTAAATTTTTCATTTTACAGTTCTTCAAAATAAAAAAAAATTATGCTAGTGTTAGATGATGTGGGATTCATTAATTCTCTCCTTTTAACAAGTCAAAAATGATAAGAGTTTTGAAAAATAAGGATAGGAGAAATCATTTCATAAAAAGTAAAGTGAAAACCAATTCTTTGGCATGGCTAGGCATGAATTATGTTTGAAAAATACAATTATGGTGGGTAGAGTTCACATTTTTGCATCATGTTTTCTATTCAATTTTTCAACTTACGGTTTTTCAAAATAATTTTGTTTCATGCTCGTGTTAGATGATGTAGGATTCATTAAGGCCCTCATTCTAACAAGTCTTGTCCCATCGAATTCAACACATTATCTGGGTTCGAGACTAAATATTTTTATATTACCTTAGATATTGCATGCATTAATGGAAGGTTTCCTCATTAGCGATAGTGGGAATACCCAATGTCTCCTTATTTTCAAACTTTGTAGGTCACTCGACTGCAACTCACTCAATTGTACCTATCAGAGTGTACTATGTTACCTTGACACTCATTGTCATCAATGATTAGTTTTCTTGTTTTGGTTAATGATATAAATAAATGGTTGGTAATCTAACGATTTTTTTCATGTTCGACTTCGAAACATTCATTCACAAGACAAAAATTGTACCACAAGTTTGGAATGCTTGAAGACTCTATGGTTTTATATTATACACAACTATTGCAACCTTTTTATTTCTTCTACATACAAAAAGGGAAGATAAATTGTTGGAGTAAGAAAGGTATATTTTTTTAAAAATAGAAATTCTATGTGAAGCTTCAACATAGATTTCTTCATCCTTGCAGAAGACTATCTCATTACGAAGCTTGAGATAGTTTCCTTTGTATATTCATTTATACAATGGCCCATTTTTCCCATTTCATTTAAATTCTTCAAAGGATCATCCCCTCCTCTTCATATTTTGGAATTAGCAGCATTATTTTAGACATCCACAGAGGGTATGCAATTCTTCCTGTAGAAAATTATTACTTTCAGGTGATGGTTTCACAAGTTTTAAAAATTTCTATAGCATGTTCATTGTTTTCTACCAAAATTCTCAGTTTTATAGTCCAATTTACTTCAATTGATATTCGATAGATTTATTTTCATATCATGCATTAAAATATTTAGTGTGTGTCTCTCTAATATCATCATGTATCCAAAAAGGTAGTTGGGTAAGAAATCTCTATTTCAATGAATTCATATAACTTGGGAGTTCATGCACATTAAACTCTTGAAGACTTTTCCCTTCATACCTTACTTCCTTATCCCTTTAACATTTCATCTAACCTCCCTTGATTATTCTTTCCATCCATCATCAACCTTTTCCCTTGGGCATCATTAAAATTTGGATAAACTTGAGGGTAAGATAAACCTTTTTCCACTCAATTCTTGTATTATAGGCCAGATTCCATAGCAAAAACATCATTCCAATTTCCCTCATCTTGTACACATCATGAGAAACAAGAAAAAATCTTATTAATTACAATCTAAACTGGTTATAATGTAGATCATTAAGTCATATTCCTCCTTGCCTTACTAAATAAAAAGAATAAAAGAGATAAAGATAAAAGATACATATAAAGAAAAGAAAAAGAAGATAAAAAAAGAGAAGAGTTTTGAAAAATAAGGAAAGAAGCAATTGTGTCATATGGGGAAATGAAAACTACACATCATGATTTGAACAGTGTTCATCCATTCATATATCCGTTGCATGAGGACATGCAAAGACTTGAGTGTGGGGGGATGTTGAGCCTTAGTTTCAAGATGTTTTCGATGACCATTTATCTTATTATTACTTAATTTCTCCTTTATCCTTTTTGCAATCATCATTTGTATTTCCATATATCACCCATATTGTTCATTTTCTCTTTATGCAAGCTTCATGAGATAAGTGATGGTGATTTTATTGTTTTTCCATGTTTTTATGGTTTCCTAGATTAGACTTTGTGATTTCCTAACTATTTGATAAATTATATCTTTTCTTGTGTCATTTTTCAGAATTTTAGTAGCGATCATATTTAGAAATCAGGTAGCATTCATCTTTAGAAATCTGATAGCGCTTCAATGTTTTGGATGGTTGCGCCTCCTATGGGAGAATTCAGGCATATGTGTTTTGTTTGGAATTACGTTCTCATGCTTTCATGTTTCTAAAAAAAACCTAATGGACATGAAGCAAGTTGTTGATCTTTGGTCAAATCCATGACCAACATGCTTTGGTTAGCCATAAATCGATTCAATTTTGTGGAGAAAATGCCCAAGTTAGACACTCCACATCTCCCATGATGATTCTAGAGGCAAATTGACCCCCTTCCTTTTCCATGGAGCCAAAAAGGTGTGACCACTCATGTCTTAACTGATAAAAACTTCAACAATGTGATGGTTTAATGATCCACTTGTGTAGGGGACGAGTATATGGTTGTAACGTTTTCATTTTGTAATTTGAATATTGTAATCATAAATACGAGAGGCGCCAACCTTATAAAAATGGTGTTGGTTATTTGGTTGATCATAGTTTTGGTTGAAACCATTGTTGCAAAAGGAATGGAATAATCCTATGCAATCTCATATTTGGATGTCGAAATAAAGGACACCTTTTTTGTAGATTTCCAGTAGTGCATTGTAGTTTTCTTGTAGAGTGTTTTATAAGAGGCAGGTCCCCCTCTATATAGTATATCCTGCATATTTATTTTTATTTATGTAGGTGTAATTCTTATTTTTATTTCATATATTTAGTTGTGTATTTAAGCGTGTCATTATTTCAGTTCATATCGTTGATTTCTTTCTTGAAATTGATATTGAATTTCTACCTTTACTCTCATTCATTTTCACTTTCACTTTATTTTTGTCTTTACTCTCATTTGTTTATGCTTTCCATTTCCAATGTGAAGAACAAATGTGAAAACAAAATTATGGTAGTGTGTGTTTTTTATTTATAACCAATGATATCTGTGTTGTTAACCCTGGAATCTTAAGAAATTGTAAAGTCACGAGACTTGAATCTACAACCACAAGATTTGTTGGATTTGGCTTAACATTGAAATTTATATTTTATATTTTGATAATTCTATAGGAAGAGTTATTGAGTAATTTGAATGGATCATTTGACATATGAACAAAAGGATTGTAATTGAATTATTAAAGAACAAGGCATACACATATACTTTATTTTGATTTCTGGGAATGACCTATCAAACAAAGTTCTTTGGAATGCAGTAGGGATAGATTATATATTTCTTACCTAGTCCCACATATATTTTGCCAACACCTCATAAGATTACGAACATCTAGATTGATGATTTACTGTACAATAATTTAAACAAATTAAATTGACACGCGTGAATAAAGGCCCAAACGTACATTGTTCAAGTATCTTCAAAATGTTCATGTAAATCCAAAATATCATGTATACTAGCATCAAGACATGATTCATATTCTTCACTCACTAGTTGATCTTTCTCATTAGAAAGATAAGTTAAATGTAGAATCTAATAGAGGGCATATCATCCAAACGAAATCTATAGAGAAGATGCATAAACCTTAAATAAAAGTATTATAAATATCCATATGTGTTTTTCCTAAGCTCTAGTATTTCTTCACACAATTCATCATAATTATAATTCTCAATAGCATGCAAAAATCCATGCATAAACTATTCACATGTGTGAATAAATGCAACCAGAAGAGTCTCACAAAGTAGAAGTGAACACCATGTATATGACACCTTCATGAGTAATATTATAAGAAATACAATTTAAAAGTAATTGAATGATATGTTCAAATGCAACAATCTCTCACCCACCATCAAATTTAATTTTCAACAAGAGATTGACTATCTTTATAGGAGTGTTATGAGGTACAAAACCAGAAACACATATCCATAAATGGATTTGGGAAGGATCCATTAATAAATAAATAAAAATTAACAAGAAACACTCCACAAGATCAACTTGTCATCTATCCCTCCTTCTAGTGCCATTTCTATTGACAGGTCCAAATGGCTTGTCAAGAAGGCAAGGGAAAATTCTCGATGGTGAGTCCCAATTAGACTCACTCTCGTTTGGGATGGAAAATTTTGACAAGTATGTGGGCCTAGTTGCCACTATGAATTAAAAGAAGAAAAATGGAAAGATGATAAACTGTCTCCCAAAGAATTATAATTAATTCTAAATCTAATCTAATTAAAACAAATGTAAACTATCTAATCTAACTATTTGTAACATATCCTGCATGTGCAATTCTAACATATAGACATGGCATAAAATGGTATTACAGATTGTAGAAATAGCTCATTTCAATCAATAAATAGAACAATAAATCCATAAGTTGAATCACAAATAGTTTCATATTGAACCTATAACATTATCCATGTGTCCATTAGAAATCATAAATTCATAAGCATCTTAAATAACACGTACGTGAATAGTTCATGTAACAAATCATTCAAGAAAATTGTGAAACAATGACACATGTAGAATAGTCCTATATACAGTTGAAAACATTTATGATCCCAAAATGAGTTCTTCTCTTTATTGAATCAAAGATAATTGTACCATTTGAAGCTACAATGGAAAAAATCCCCCTTCATACAACATGTTCTCTTTTATAAAATAAGAGAGACTCTTCAGTTCCTGCAACTGTTCAGATTTTCGGTTACAAATTTTTATTTTGTTTCAATTGTTTTTTTTTTCCTAAGTCAAATTTTCCATTTATCTTCATACAAGAATTATTACAAGATTAAGTATTCAATTCACTCTGTAGGGACTCCACAAGTTATAGTTATTATAAATACAAATTCAACTCTTCTTAGCTACATCCTATTCTTTCCTCAAATTGTTGAGAGTTTTAGTGGTCAAGATGGAAAAAATAATTTTACTAACATCTTCTATACTTCTTCAGCTCTCCAACGACCCCTCTTGTTACCTATTTGGTCTTCTGGATCATGATTTATGGCCTATTGAAGAATTTACAGTTCCTCCCCCATCAAATTTGTGTCCCTATTTTACCTAAATATTTCAAGAATAGTTGTTGTTGATATGGATTGAATTTTCTTTCCAATATGTTCTCCTCTTTGATATATTTCCAACAAGCCCACTCTTGACTGATTTGGCCTCCTGGATTGTGATTTATGGCTTGCTGAAGTCAATGCTCAACAGTGATTTATCTACTTACGAGGTTGATCTGGGCCATTGATATCATACTCTAAATAATTATCCCACATGCATTGTGGGAATTAAACTTGAGTGGTTTATAATGTTTTCCTTACTCCTAGTAGTTTTTGTGTGAAGTTAGTGTAGGCATGGAACCTTGAGCCCACATAGATATTTTATCCTTGAAGCCAAAGTAAAATAGAAAATAAAAATAAATAAAATAACTTAACCAAATAATCAAATTCCAACTCATTTGGATTCAAAAGATGAGGTAGGTTTCGAAAAAATTGGGGAGAATGCACTTAAGGTGATTCCCAATATAATAATTCATGAAATAGTAGTTTCCTAAAAATTAATAATATAATCAAGGTCAGATTGTTTTTGAAAGACAAGATAAGGTAATTCTTTATGGGGAAATCCTGATAAGGTGAGGTGAATTTTGAATGATAAGTTCTGATGGGGAAATTTTGAAATAATATAGTGGATTCCAAAGGTTTGGGAAGAGGGGTTTCATAAAAGTAGGGGAAGCATGTCCTATGGTAAATTCCCAATGGGTAAATGTCGATAATGTGAATCCCAATAGAATGAAATGATAAAAAATAAAAAATAAAAACTAATCCTGAAGAAATAATAAAATACAATTTGGAAGCTTGGGAGTATTGAATAAAAATAAAATTAAAATTAAATAATAAAACTAAATACATACATACATATATAATGACAAATAAAAGTGTATTCAATTCTATTAAAAATTGGGTAAAAATAATAAAAATATATCCCTAAATCAATAATGAAATACAAATTGAGGACTTAGGGATTTTGGGGAAAATGCACATTAGGTAAATCCAATCCTTGGTGTAAACAGTAATTTCTCCATGTAATTATTAAAATGAATGGGAAATTTAAAACCATGTGAATATTTGGAAAACCATGAATAAAATAAAATAACAAATAAATACAGGAAAAACATAATAAAAAAAACAAACAAAAAAAACAAACAAAAAAAACAAATAAACTAAACAAGTCATATATACAAAATAAATTATGGATAAGCTTAGGAAAAATTAGGTTTCATTTCGCATGGGTTAGGGTTTGGCACCTAAGTAAGGGTTCTGCACATAGAGATCAAAGCTTAGACAGAGTATATCATGCAAACTTAAAATACCTAGATGTTAAGTTAGGTAGACACATTATATCGAGATCGATATCGCATGAATATGGATAAGAAAAATGGCGAGAAGGAATTGGGAAAAGCGATGACACATGACATGACATGTTAATGCCATGTCAATGCCATGAAGGGTGACCCATAGGATGAAAGGGAGTTTGAAGCGAGCTTGGCACATAGGATATGTCAATCCGATCAAGGGGAAGACATAGAGGAAAAACCAAATGGATGAAGTTTGATCAACATCGGAATATGATGGTCAGGAAGAATAAGAAACCATGCAAGTGACGTAATATGACATCCTAAAGATCCAATGGATATCATCCAATAGGATCATTGGAAAGGTACTATCGATAGGCTTCACAGAAAATATAAACTTGAGTGAAAAATCTAAAGGAGCTCACCTACTAAGATAAATTTGATTGGCTCATCAAGTATCGGGGTTGGGGAAGTAGGATGAGAAAAATACTCTAACTTCCCTGTTAGTGTCAATATTTTCAAGGTAGAGTTATAGGGTTTTTAGCAGTTTGCAAATTCATTCCTTGATCTTGAGAAGTCCAATGCATTCCAAGTTGATTCATTGAGTGTGTGTGTGCCTTTAAATAGTTGTGTCTCGTAAAATGTTTTCAAGGTCATTGGGTCATTGTCAAATAAAATCTGATTGGCATGTGAAAAAGAGTCAAGTCATATGTCTAGGTGAAGTGGTTTTTTTGATGATTCCATGGAGCATAATGACATATTGTGTATATTGGAGGTGTTGGATTACTGAGAGGGGGGGTGAATCAGTAATAGAGAAATTTAATCATTTTAACCATATAATCCAAGTGTTATATCAATGAAGAATTATAATCCAATAACTGCAGAGTAAATAAGCAATGAACAAATGAAAAAACATACACATGTACATAGTACACTAGTGTTTTACGTGGAAACCCAAATTAGGTGAAAACCACATAATTCTTTTTCTTATATGTCTTGAAGAATTACATTCATTGGAAGCACCAACTTCTTTTTTTTTCTAGCTGCAACTGGAAGGAGGCTCCAACCCCCTAGTTTCTCAAGATACAACCTGAGGGAAGCTCCAACTCCCCAATTCTCTGTCTACAACCAGAAGGAGGCTACAACCCCCTATGTTCTCCAGCTACAATCGAAAGGTGGCTACAACCACCTGGCGTTGCCCCGTCCTGCCACCTTGAAGTAGAAGTAGAATGATGGAACCACTGTCAACCTGTCACTGTGAGATATACCATTGTAAACCTGTACCAATAAATCTGAACCATGCATTAAATTGTACCTCAACCTATAATCAACTTATACCATAAACAAGTGCATAAACCATGCATGAAGTATGTACCAATCATGTTTCAACTACTCATCAACTATGACTCATCAATATGTACCAACATCATCAACTATACACCTCATGTATGTGCCAACTCATAAACTGCTTGTCTCAACCATGTACTCAACATGTACCTCAACCAAAAGAACTCATCAATTTCATCATCCAAATCTGATTTGTATCTCTGTAATAGACCTAGTGTATATGATCACATTCATGCAAACTTTCCTTAACTTCAACAACAAGAGACTAGCCTTTTCATCAAACTTTTATTTAGTCTCACATACCTAGTTTTGGATTAGTCAACAACCCTAACTTGAAGTAATCGTAACTTTGTACCTGTAATGTAAAAATATCTGAAATTGATACACAATGTTATTCAGTGTGTTTTATGAAATTACTCCAGGTGTCACTACTTGGAACCTCTCAGAAAATGAGTTATAGAAAAAATAGCATACCTCGCTGAATTATGGATTATTCTAGAGAGCGACCTTGTAGAGCATGCCCCGCACGAAATATTTGTTGAATTGATATGAAAATATTACAAAGAATACTAAAGATTTTAAAATAACCCACACATTTAGTCTCACTGAATTTGGATCTTTTATGAAGAAGTTATGACGTTTTTTCCCTAAACACTTGTTTTTGAATAGTTTCAGGACTAGCCACAAACCCTATTTTCCACGAAGTGTAACTCCAAAAATACAATGACCCACAAGCTGAATTTTTTACCACTGATACTTGGATATGTTTTCTCAGTGGAATAGAAATTTCACAGTCTGAATATTATATAAAAAAAATTATAGTGAAAATGGTGAGATAACCTGTAAATAACATACCTTAGAAAGCACCATCAAAAGAATTTATCCTTCTTTGCATTTCAGCCTTCTTTTGTTCACCTTCCCTCAGAATTTTAGCTTAGATATACTTGGTTACTTCAAACACCTATATGTATTCAATATTCTCAAGTTTGATTAAAATGAGACAACCTTGCCTCTTATTTATACTCTCCAAGTAGCTTCCTTAAAAACATCTTCTAGGTCGCTTGGCCCCACTTTCGTTATTTTAGGGTTAACCCACTTCTAATTTCTCCATTAAATTTATTATTGAAATAATTTATTTTGTATTCACTTTGAATTATAATACACTCATTACTTCA
>ML805985.1:36341-50339 GCA_009831015.1 Picea engelmannii | reverse complement strand
AAGCATCTAGAGGAAGATCCTTCTAGAAGAGGAAGCTTCTATTAGGTCTTCTTACATCCGCCTTATTCTATTTTATTGAAAGGTCTTATTAATATTGACCTTTATTACATCTGAATACATTGATCTACCTATGTGCGGGTTAGAACCTTAACAGTGTCGGTGGTGTACCATGGTTCTGTGGAAGAATTTTGTGTTCTTTTCCCCCTCTTTGAGCCATTGTACCCTAGACTCCTGCCTCCATAAGATTTCCTCTTGCTTTCTTCTTTCTTCTAGCTGTGCTTGTAGCTTCTCCTCTTCTTTCATAAGTTCAATGGTTCGAGTCCCTGAGATGAAAGTTCTTTGTATCTTGGTCATCTTGTTTTCTGGATCCTGTATGCTTTGGAATATATTGCCGAAGGTGTTTTTATTCCAGTGCTTTAGCAATTGCTTGAAAATTTTGAGCCTTTGCTAGAATCTATACATGCTAGTGCCATGATCTATTTCTTCTTGAGCCCACCAGGTTTTTGTAAGCTGTTGGAAATCTGGGTGTGTGAGACAAAATTTCTCAAAATGGAATGGTTTAAGTTTAGGTGCTTCCTCTATTTCCAGATGGAGGGCTATTGGCCAGTGGTTCGATCCTGCTTTAGGGAGGATAAGTCTTTCCATGTAGAGATATTTTTCAATCAAATCCTCCGCCACAAGGAAGCGGTCCAGTCAATAGGATACATGTTGGTTTCTTGACCTGCAGTTGGACCAAGTGAAAGTGCCATTGTTGTTATCTATGTCTACTAACTTTAGATGCTCAAGAAGGGTTTTGAACTTACCACTGTCTTGTTCGAGCCTTCTACTCCCACTGGTTTTCTCCTCCAACAACATGATCATGTTGAAGTTTCCTCCTATGATCCAGTTAGGCGTGGTTGCCAAATATTTGATATGGGCTAGCTGATCCATGAATTTATCCTTTTCCTTTTGACTTTGGGGTCCATAAACGCTGGTGATGGTTCCCTCCTGATTCGAGCCTGTGACTTCAAAGTGGGTTGTTATGGTGCCTATTGTGAAAAAAGGTATGCTGAGAGTAATGTTGCTTGGATTCCAAAGTATGGCCAGACCCCCTGAAGCTCCTGAGGAGTCTATTTGAATAAAGTCACATCCTTTCCATATGCGTTGGAAGATGGTTTCAGCCTCCGTCCCCGCACATTTTGTTTCTTGTAACATTAGAATATCTGGGTTTTCGACCTTGATGCAGTCTTTGAGGATCCTCTGTTTGGATCTACCATTAAGTCCTCTAATGTTCCAAGTGATGATCTTCATCATTATGAGGGTGGTTTTGGGTGGAGGTATCCCTCCGAGAGCTTATAAATATGACCTGAGTTGATCATGAGGTTGCATGCTTCCTTGATGAGTTGATGTACTGGTTTTTGTCCCCTTCTTTTATTCTCTCGCGGTATTTGTTTTTAGCCTAAGCCTGATTTTGTGGCTATGCCTAAGTGTGTCGTGGATCCTGTGGTTGAGTCTATAAAGACCTTGTGTACCTTTCGTAGTTTCTCTTCTGGGAGGGCTTGTAGATCCTTTTGATTTAGGGATTCCTCCAGTTTCTCAAGGTCGATACCTGCTAAATCTCAGGCATCCATCTGCATTGGAATGTCATTGTCTCCATCTTCTTTCTCGTCTAGGTGGATTTCCTTATTTGGGTCGAAGGAGGAAATTGTTTGGTTTTGTTCTTTTCCCTTTTGTGTCCCTTCATGTGGATCTTGGATTTCCTCATTTTCTGGTAGCTGGTTCAGTATTTTGTAGGCATTCTTGGTCGAGATCTTGGGCTTGGGGTCATGCATCTACCTTCTGGGAGGATTTCTCTTTCTGGTTGGTATAGTGGTGAAACCATATTTCTGTAAGGTATCTCTGGCTTTGGGAGTTGGCTTGTTCAGTGGGCAGTCTCTGAACAGGTGGCCATGTTCATGGCATTTTCTGTACTAGAAAGAGATGTGTTTGTAGTCTAGAGTTTGTGTCCAGTCTTCATCCTGGTACTCCAGCATTACTGCCCCTGGTAGAGCCTTAGATATGTTCATATAAACACATATTCAGGCATATGAGGTGTATTTTCTTTGCTTTGTGGCTTCTAAGGCTTTAACATATTGACCTATTGTATTACCTATTCCCATGAGAATCTCCTCCAGCCAGAACTCCTACGGTAGGGAGTAGAGGCGGATCCATACCAGTTCCATTGTGAAGTCGTCCTTGTTTGGGCTGAAGCATTCTGTCCAAAATTTTAAGAAGAGCCCTGCTGAGTTGTAGAAATATGGGTCGTTCTCTAAGATTCAATCTCGGTCTTCTGGGTTGTACAGTATGATTGTGAAGAATCCTTTGGAGCTAAGTTGAACTTCGTAGTCACCCTTAGGGTTCCACCAATGTTTGATCTGTTTATTCAGATCCCTTTTAGATGGCCACGGTCCCAGAAATTTTCCAATGAGGGCATGTTCTTGCAAAAACTGGGTGTGTTCCCCCACTCTTGTTGAGCTAATGATATATCTCGGGGGTTTTTCCATTTGTGGAATACATTTCTCGGGATCCCAACCGTGAGATTCTTTTGGATGGGACGTGCTGGCCTCCGTCTCCATTTCCTTGCTAAATCCCTATTCTTGGGCGAGGATTTGTTCATGTATCTACTGTGGCGGCTCAAACGACGATCATTTTTCCCTTGTTCCTGATCTGTCATTAGTCGTGATATTATTGTATGAGGGGGGTTTCCCCCCCTCTTCTGCATTCATGCTGGCAGGTCAAAGCAGGTAAAAGTCTGTGCTTCTTACTTCCCACACTATTAATATTGCTTTCAACTTCCTTTTTATTTGAAATTATCCTCACCCTTTTAGATTTTGAATATAGATATTGTGTATGAAAAAATGGTGTGAAGGAAGTGGGGTGATAAAAGAGTTGATTTTATTTGCTAAGTAGATGTTATGTATTTGATTTTAACCCACAGATCTCCCCAAGAACCATCATAGTAGTATTCAACTTATTAATTTGATGTGGATAGAGCTCAAAGAAAAAATCAAATAGACATTTTCCTCTACTTATGTATTATCATGGTATGCTCAGTAAGCACATGTGATCCACCACAACTATCAGTCATTATCCACATCTAATAAATTCATGATGTTTTTATCAAAAAGAGTATCCCATTAATTCCAAGACTTTTAAGAATTTATTTAGTCTATAACTAGAGTTGGACCTACCACACATTCAAACTCAAAAAATAATCCTCGGGCCAAATGAAGGAGTCAAAACAGCTCATGAAATATCAATAGTCAAATTGAAAGATGAAAAAAATATGTACAAGTAGAAAGAAAGAGTTGAAGCTAACCAAATTATGAAAAGAAAATAAAACTAAACTAAAAAAAAACTAAAATTGAAATTTTCAGTCATCAAAATAAAACGAAATCGGTTGAAAAATAAGAAAGGAACACAACAACATGTAATAAATTTGGGACTTCAATAGAGTATGAATGATATGTATAAAAGAATTAGTATTACATCTCTAGGAATTGAAATAAGGGGAAAATATTCATTAGATAAACTCTCCATGCAAGCTAAATACCAACAATAATGATTTTGCAGACTAAAGTGAATAATCAAGAAATTGAAAAAACAATAAGATAATGAAGAAGAGTGATCATACAAACTGATATCCATAGAGCTCCTTATTCCAATAGGTTTGAATTTTTCTAGGTTACAACATGTCGAGTTCTTGAAATGTTGAGAAATAAAATCCAGTTAATTTATAATATCTAACAATAATTCACATTTTAAAACTTACTACCATGGACAAGGTTTAGATGAAACAGGATTTTGAAAGTGCAATATTTTCAACCTCATATATTAAATTACACCAAGATATTCACTTCCTTTCTATTATGAATCTAAATCGTTCTTATGATTTTATCATTCACACAATATGGGATAAAATATTAAATCCACTTCCATGATTGAAAAATGTATAATGAAGAGGATAAAATTATGTACATATCGAACTAAATGAGGTGAATTAACTAAATTAAAGAAAGAAAATAAACAACAAACTATATCATGAAAAGAAGCATTGGTTTGAAATATAATCATGTAAATTAAGCCACATAATATAAATCATGATGAGCATCCTCAGAGAATCATTTTAATAAAAACGTTAAGAAAGACAGGTCAACCATTCGAAACAAATACCAATAAGAAGATTCTTATGGAAACACTCTCAATAAGAAAATTCAAGGGGATGATTGATCCAAAAAATTGATGAAACAAAAATATTTGATTCAATTTTCCCATATAATGTTCTTCCCATGTGATGAAACAGTTAAAATTTTCCTTCTCCCTAAGAGAATAAGTTGATGGAAATGCTGAGTGGAATATATTTTCAATTTATTTATGTAGAGAATAATCCAAGTGTATATCGATGTCCACCCACATTTTCCAACTGGCTCAAAATAGTTTTTTGAAAATTTTGCTAATTTACTATTTTTAGCAATTTTTAACTTTCGAGGCCATTTTGAGGGCCTAAATGAAGGTTTTTTTGGATCATGCTTCTCAATGATATCCAAAGACTTTGATTGATCCCCCAAAATTAATATCCTCTACGACACCTTTCCAACGAGCTATTGTGCACCCAAAACAAAGATTGTATGTCAAAGTTACGTCCATGGGAAGTTGATACACCAAACTACCCAAAACGAGGTCCACAAAACTGTTGGCTTTTCATATTCCGGGGTTAGGGTTTTGGATTGTCTTTATGATAAAAATTTATTTCGATCCTCATTGTAAAATCATCTTCTTGCGAATGTGAGTAGAATACACATCTCTTCTCAGAGATAAGTTGCCACCATTCTAGCGAGTCTTTCACTCTGTATTTTTACAGTCTTTGTACATTTTCGCTCATAAATAGAAAATTGTGTATTACTATATCTCTGTGTTTATGGTTGCATCTATGATACATTTTTGTTATATTATTGGATATTTGAGATATCTTTGTACATTGCTTTACTATATCTCCACTCTCATTTCGTCCGAAAATAATACGGATCAGAAAATTACCCAAACACTTACACCATGAATGAGGTTTTTATACAATAATAATTTACAAGTGTATGAACTTTAGTCTCATAATTTGCATTATTATCTTCCATCAATGTATTAATTTCCTCCCTATAATAAAATGTGACCATTAACTCCTAGCACCCAAATGATTTCAACAACATTCATATATGATGAGGCAAATGTATTAATTTCCTCCCTATAATAAAATGTGACCATTAACTCCTAGCACCCAAATGATTTCAACATTCATATATGATGAGGCAAGAGAACAATACCTTTCCATGGAGGTATTCAAATCAATCATACATGTAAGATAAATGACTCCATTTTATTAATTTGGGGGGATGAAATGACAAATAAAACAAAAATAAAATAAAAACTAATCTTGAAGAAATAATAAAATACGATTTAAAAACTTGGAAGTATTGCATAAAAATAAAATTTAAATTAAATAATAAAAATATATATATATATATATATATATGAAAAATAAAAGTATATCCAATTCAATTAGAAATTTGGTAAAAATAATAAAAATATATCCCTAAATCAATAATGAAATATAAATTGAGGACTTAGGGATTTTGGGGAAAATGCACATTAGGTAAATCCAATCCTTGGTGTAAAAAGTATTTTCTCTGTGTAATTCCTAAAATGAATGGGAAATTTAAAACCATGTGAATATTTAGAAAACCATGAATACAATAAAATAAAAATAAATAAAGGAAAAACATAATAAAAAATAAAAATAAAAATAAAACAAATAAAACTAAACAAGTCATATATAAAAAATAAATTATGGATAAGGTTAGGAAAAATTAGGCTTCATTTCGTATGGATCAAGGTTCTTCACCTAAGTAAGGGTTCTGCACCTAGAGATAAAAGGTTAGATAGAGTATATCGTGCAAAATTAAAATACCTAGATGTTAAGTCAGATAGACACATCATATCGAGATCGAGATCGCATGAATATGGAAAAGAAAAATGGTGAGAAGGCATTGGGAAAAGGGATGACACATCACATGACATGTTAATGCCATGTTAATTCCATGAAGGGTGACCCATAGGATGAAAGGGAGTTTGAATCTAGCCTGACACATAGGATATGCCAATCCGGTCAAGGGGAAGACATAGAGGGAAAACCAAATGGATGAAGTTTGATCAACATCAGAATATGATGGTCAAGAAGAATAAAAAACCATGCAAGTGAAGTAATCTAACATCCTGAAGATCCAATGGATATCATCCAATAGGATCATTGGAAAGGTACTTCGATGGGCTTCACAGAAAATATAAACTTGAGTGAAAACTCTAAAGGAGTTCACCTACTAAGATAAATTTGATTTGCTCATCAAGTCTTGGGTTTGGGGAACTAGGATGAGAAAAATACTCTAACTTCCTTGTTAGTGTCAATATTTTCAAGGTAGAGTTATAGGGTTGTCAGTATTTTGCAAATTCATTCTTTGGTATTGAGAAGTCCAATGCATTCCAAGTTTATTCATTGAGTGTGTGTGTGCCTTTAAAGAGTTGTGTCTCATAAAATGTTTTCAAGGTCATTGGGTCATTGTCAAATAAACTCTGATTGGCATGTGAAAAAGAGTCAAGTCATAGGTCTAGTTCAAGTGGTTTTTTTTATGATTCCATGGAGCATAGTGACATATTGTGTATATTGGAGGGTCATCAAAGATCATTATGGAATTTTTACTACCTATGGAGTGGTGTTTTGTACTTAGATTGCAGAAAGTTTCACATGCTATGTAAAGACATTTCACAAGTACCTAGGCACTACCCAAAGTGTCTTGTCACCTCAAATGGACCTATATCTTTCAAAATTCCCTTTTCTTATCTTACATTTGTATTTTATAACCTATTTATCACTACAAAACATCCTCCTCCAATGATTAGTCCTCTACTCCACATCAAAATTGAATTACGCCACCCACTACACAAATACCAGACAACACACTATGCATCCTCTATTTTCGTTGCGCAACTGTTGAAAGGTAAAGCCTATTGTCTACCAAATACCCTACACCTGCAAGTCTAAGATCTATATTCATCTCTACCCTATGGTGAACCATTTGACAATGGAGTAAACCTTATCTATGTTTCTCGTTGTGCAAAGTTTAATGAAAAATTTCAGCCTTTGAGCCTTCTCATCTTTATGAGTCCCATTTGTATTCTTACATACACAACCTGTTGAACACTCAACTCAGGAAAGGGATGAATATCATGTGCAGTTAGAGGATAAAGACAAAATTATCAAATAATTCCAAGATCAACTTAAATAATCCAAGCATGTCATAGCTCAGTATTTTCATGACAACAGGAAGATGAAGAGGAAATTGGTTGAAAAGGCACCTGACATGCAAACATCAAAAGATGCATTAGGTTTAAGGAGGCAATTAGTTTCAAAGGTTCTATAAGTTTTAAAGGGAAAAGAGGTCAAACAAAGTCCTAAAGTTGTATATATAACTAAACCTACATCTCCAATGACAATATCATCAACTAAAAGGATAGGTCTAGACCATAAGCCTACAAAGGTAATACCTAAAAAGGGCCATCATGTTGAAAAGACTCATACTTCACTTGGAGAAGGTGAGAAAAATGTAAAATGGCTCAACAAGCAGTTGACAGAGGCCCAAGACCTGATTATCCAACTTAGAGAAGAGAAAAGAGTATCAGAACTAATGTTTGAGAGACACCTTAAGGAATGTGGACCAGCCATCAACAATGTGTGTGCATCTATCTCAAATGCTCAGTCAAAACTGGAAAAAAAGTGCGTTGTTGTTTAGACAGGCAAGAAGATTGAAAAGACAAAACTTATCATTGAAAAAAGGAAATAGGTCTCTCAAGAAAAGAATGCAATTTGATGATGAAGCTAGAAGGAGGTTAGAGCTACTTGCAAATGTGGCTGATATTTAGGTTCATTCCTGCACCACTTTTTTTGTTTTTGAGGAACCACTACAAAAATCCAGTTTTGAGTTTTGCTGGAAACTGCATTGTACAAAATTTTGGTAGCGACCTCTCGCTACGCAAATGTTGCAAGAATATTTAAGGATAATAAACACTGGGAAATGATTTGTGGTTAGACTAGTAGTCATGGTTAGCCTCCATAGATGTTGCAGCCACCACTTGAATGAGTTTTGTAGAAAAAACTAGCCACAATGTGTAAAGCTCGCTATGCAATTGTTGAAGGTTGCATTTACACAACATGTTACAACAACATGCTACACAAAGAACATATTTAGTGGTAAACTTCAAGATCATTTTCTAACCAACTAGAGAGGATTTTGGAAAAACCCGGAGAATATTTTGTCAGGAACGAACCCACTAATGAAAACCTCTCTCATGTTTTACACATAAGTCATATTTTTGGATATTTTAATGAATATTTACAACCCATTTTTCCAGATTTAAGCATTTAATGTTTTCCTTTTTTAGTCATCATCTTTGGGAGTAGGTCCCACGAATATGGAGAATAATTTTTTAGAATTGGAAGAGGTTTTTCTCAAGAACGGTTTCATCTTGAAAAACTCTTTCAATTTTTTAACATCTATTTTTATTCAAGAGATATGATGTTATATTTGACCCATATTTTCCAGCAAAGAGAATTTGTTACTTTTAGCAAGTAGTTTAGAAGTTGTTTTCTTTTGATGTAATCAGATCCAGAATTATAGAACAATAGTGAAGTTTGACTTCTTTATCATAGGGAGTTAGTTTTCTTATATATTTGAGAATTTTGAATGTGAAAATGGTTGGCAGAAGAAGAAAGGGAAACTTTGTATTGAACATTGTATAGATTTTCTGAATTTGAATGAAATACTAGTGCAGATGTCCAGATCTTTTTCATACCAAAGATTCTAGTGGTGATGACCAAAAGTCTGTGTTCCTTTCCATGTATGTTCTTCTTGTTTATTTATCTTTCATCTGTTGATACTTATATGTTTAAATTGGATATCAAATGGTTTGAAATTAATCTCGAATGATGCTTTAGATTCTAGCAATTTGAACATTGTCATTTCCTTCTTAACTCATCAGAATTCATCTTTAATGGTGCTCTAAATCTTGTTATGTTTCTTCCTCTTTATTCCATTCTATAACAACAAATCAAAAAATTAAAGTATCATCACCTACCTAGCCTTTGCTTCCTTGATATTTCTACCTACCAAACATTGTTTTCATTTGATTTCAAAGAATTGATTCCATATCCCAACAGGTTCCTTTCCTTCTTTCCAACAAACCTTAAAACCCCTTCATCTAATCAAATATATATCCTCTTATCCTCAAAATAAAACCTATCTTTTATATACCAAGTGACAAGAGAGATCCCTCTCTGAACTAAAAGGCTAGTCTCAGATCTAAAGTGATTATGTGGTTACATTTGTGATTTTCTTCCTCGGCCTAGGAAATTTACTTAGTGATAACATTCCAAATGAGGAGATTCTGAATAGGTGAATTCGATAGCCTTGTGGGCTTCAGATCTGGGGGGAAACTGTGAGCAAATGGTAAAACATTTGTCGATGGGAAAGAGCTCAATAAGTTAATTCCAATGGTCAAGGTTCTCAATAAGGATAAAGGTTCCATATGAGGTTCAAGGTTCCAACCATGGATCATGGTTCCAGTAAAATAATAGGATACAATAAAATTGAGGCCCTGGAATACTATATGGTGATAACAGAAAATCAAGTTGGGGCTATTTACAAACAAGCCTTAATTATAAATGTTGGATTCCATATGGATCAAGGTATAATTAGAGATAATCATGGACAAGAGGAACAATATCAAGGGATTCCCATATGAATTATAATACTTAAGCAGTCAGGTAAAGAAATATGAGGTTTCCCAAGGCACACTTGAGGTTTCCACCTCTCTTTATCAATTGGAGGCTCTGATCCTTAGTGTTTGGTATTCTATGACCAAATTCACATGATGTTCTTCTTAATAATGATATTCTTGAGGAATTGAAATAGTATAATAATATAGTAAGAAAGTGACTTGGAAACCATGTTCCTGCAACCACAACAAGAATATTTTTTTTGACACAAGGAAGGAAATACTCATATGTGTATTGTAAAATTTAGATTCCTTATCATCATCATTTTACACATAAAATGAAAAAGAGATAAAAATAAAGGATTGTTCAAACAATGAGGAAATTAAAAGAATGAATTTCGTAGGTATAATGAACAAGAATGCAAAAATGTCAATATGTTGTTCATTCTAGCCAACCATATACTTCTCAATGATTCCATGGGATGACATTTCACACTGAAGCATAATAATTCATGAATTACATAAAATAAAACACATTCAAGGCATAAGATGGAGCATCAATACTTGCATTCAAATAGTATCCGTAAGATATTCAAATAGATTGAAAGTAGTTAGTGTAAAGGATAAAAAGACAACCTATCAATCTCACCACAAAAAGGTCAAAGAAGCATGAGAAAAATAAAAGTATAATGAAGAACATATGAAAAGACAAAATCCATGAGATTATCAATTGTGACAAAAATCCCCAAGGATAAATCATCAACGAATATATTAAACCCCTAACTCCCTTAATGTAGGTAAAGAATAATCAATAGGTTAGTAGAAGTAGTGGATTAGGAATTAGAGCTCAAATTCTAGTGGGCAGGGGAGTTGGGGTGGAGGGGGGGGCGATTTCCTTTTTCCTATAAAAAAATTGAAAAGAGGTGGTTGTGGCTACAACAAATGGTGACACACTGGAAGAACCAATTATCTTTGTTAGAAAAATCTAGGGCCTTTACTTCATATCTGAATGTTAAGGATAAGCTCCAAAAACTGCAGACCATTTTTATCCTTCATCCTTATCCTTATTGAACCATTTTTAAAGACCAATATCCCTATCCTAATCCTTATCCTTATCCTTGTCCTTAAAACACCATTTTTAAAGACCAACTAGTGAGGTAAATTATTCAAATGGGTACAAACGTATGGTAGGATTTGGTTTAACCATGGGTTTTCACTTTTTATAACAAACATACATCTCATTAGGGGTGTTCCTCATCTCTCTTCTCCCATCATTCCTTCGCTGCAAGCGAGCATCCATAGCATCAAAAATGTTTCCATCGTACCATATAAGAATAGAAATGTTGTCAATGAGCATCCATAGCCATGATGGGTTTACTTTTACTTCCCACACAATCAATATTTCTTTCAACTTCCTTTTTATTTCAAATTATGCTCACTCTTTTAGATTTTGTATATAGATATTGTGTATGAAAAAAGGCGAAGTGGGGTGATAAAAGAGTTGTTTTTATTTTCTAAGTAGATATTATTCATTTGATTTTAACCCACAGATATCCCCAAGAACCATCATAGTAGTATTCAACTTATTAATTTGATGTGGATAGAGCTCAAAGAAAAAATAAAATAGACACTTTCCTCTACTTCTGTATTATCATGGTATGCTCAGTAAGCACATGTGTTCCACCACAACTATCAGTCATTATCCACATCTAATAAATTCATGAAGGTTTTATAAAAAATAATATCCCATTAATTCCAAGACTTGTAAGAATGTATTTAGTCTATAACTAGAGTTGGAACTACCACACATTCAAACTCAAAAAATAATCATCGGGCCAAATGAGGGAGTCAAAACAACTATGGAAATATCAACAGTCAAATTGAAAGATGAAAAAAATATGTACAAGAAGAAAGCAAGAGTTGAAGCTAACCAAATTATGAAAAGAAAATAAAACTAAACTAAAAAAAAAAAAAACTAAAATTGAAAATGCCATTCATCAAAATAAAACGAAATCGGCTGAAAAATAAGAAAGGAACACAACAACACATAATAAATCTGGGACAATAGTATATTACTAATGATATGTACAAAGGAAATAGTATTACATCTCTAGGAATTGGAATAAGGGGAAAATATTCATTATATAAACTCTCCACGCAATCTAAATCCCAAAAAGAATGATTTTGCAGACTAAAGTGAATAATCAAGAAATTGAAAAAACAATAATATAATGAAGAAGAGGGATCATTCAAACTGATATCCATAGAGCTCCCATCAGACACTTGGATTAGGTTGATGGATAGTTGGTATGGATTGTTGGTTGTTATTGATGTTAAATATTGGAGAGTGATATTGTATATTGATGTCAACCCTTAGTGATTGATGTCAACCCTTGGAGAAAGTATGGTAGCGAATTCTAGTAGCACACAAGTTTGGGTAATGGTGTTGATTAAGGTTGGTTGTCATTGATGTCAACCCTTGAAGAAATCCCCGTAGCGCAAAGGTTGGGTAATGGACCCAAGATTGTTAGATGTAAAGATGACTCATTATTGTCTTGTCATGGTTTATAATAAGTAGAAATGGATGAACTCCAAAGTGGCCCCCTTATGGTGAAAGCCCTGACGGGAAGACGCTTTGTGGATTGAGTTATCCTAGAAGTATGGTTATAGAACCCGTGCTTATTTATGGAATAATGAGATGAATGTCAGTGAATTTTTTAGTGAAACTATTCTAGATGGATAGTTCTTGTTATGACATTTCCGATGGTATGTAGAACGTCACATAACTCCTCATGGTTAGAGAGTTATGACCATGAGAAGTTGGAGAACCCAGGTTTGGGTAATGGACCCAAGTTTGTTTGATGGATAATGGTATGAGTTTTGATATTTTTTGTTAAGCCCTAATATTGGCTCATTTCCCCTTAATTGGGGCATATTATATTAGTAATGTTATTGTATATATGCTTTAGGCCATTAGTTGTAATTATACCTCCTAGTCTCCTATATATACCAAGGAGACATTTTCATTTTGAATCATCGTGTACTTGAACATTTAAGTGGGGTAAAAGGAGTTTTCCCCCTCGAAGAGGCTTATTATCTGAAATTATATCTTTTTCAAGGCATTGAGTACTTTTTCTGAGGATTTCTATGCTATATTGATATTTGGTTCTTAACATATGGTATCATAGCTCAAGGTCTTGGGGTTTCGCTGTTACATCTGAGACACCTTGGAATTTTTGATATAATTTTTTTTATAAAATATTTCAAAAGGCACGACTTGGAGGATATTTAGTAGACAGATCAAGGTACATTGGGTTAAAAAATCATCTTCTGAGGCCTTATACTTTCATAGATACAGGCTATACAAGATAGGGTTTTGGAATCATCTTGAACAGAGTCATTACAGAATTTTCGCTATAAAACCTTTTATGTAATGTTTCAGACCCTGAACTCTAGAAGATATTTATAGAAATTAGTAAGGTAGTTGTGGTAAACATTTTAGCTTCTGGGTCATCTTAAATTTGTATATACACCCTATGTAAGATAGGGTATCTGATTAGTCCTATTGACTAGTCTCAAGAAGGTGTTCTAGGTAAAAAAATCATAACTTCTTCCTAGAGTATCCAAATTGAGTGGCACTGGTTTCATTGGATCTTGGATAGTCGGTAGTATTTATGGTGCGAGTTTCAAAATTTTATATCAAATTATTTTGTGTGAGGCACGCTATACAAGTGAGATCTCCTAGAAAGGACAAAAATTGACAAGTTGTGGGGAAGTTACCATAATTTCCACTTGGCACATCCGATTTTTATCAGACCTGTGGAATTGCAGAGAAGAAATATCAGATAACTACATAAAGGAAAGTTTCATGCCTAGAAGGGCTGAAACTTAGGAGATACAATAGAAGAAATATTGTCTAGCAGAACCACCTCAAAATCAAGGTTCAAAAGTGATACTTGGCCAACATGCCACCAAAAAAGGGAACTTCTACACCAAATAAGCCTCTAAAAAATCCTACTTTGACTCTTGATGAAGGTGAAGAAATGTGTAGGGACATAAATGATTTACAAAAGAAGATAGTAACAAAATATGAACTACAAGAGATGATGGAGGGTTTAAAAGGGGAGATCATGGAAGTATTGAAAAATTTCGTAACAGAGAAGA
>ML805985.1:0-28550 GCA_009831015.1 Picea engelmannii | reverse complement strand
AATGGCCTAAAGCCGACATAATTAAAATAACATTACTAATCTAAATTACAACTAATGGCCTAAATCTGACATAAATAAAATAGCATTACTAATCTAATATGCCCCAATTAAGGGGTAATGAGCCAATATTAGGGCTTAACATGCAATACTACATGCATTGAAGAAATGACATCCTTACCTAATAGGTAGGCATTTCAAGGTCAAAACAGATCATGATAGTCTTAAATACTTATTGGAACAAAGTCTATCTTCAGAAGAACAACAAAAATGGGTAACCAAGATATTGGGTTATGATTTTGAAATCATCTATAAAAAGGGGAAGCAAAATGTTGTGGCAGATGCACTCTCAAGAAAGGATGAAGTTGTTGAGGCCTTTCTCTGTGTTATCTTGATCATCCAACCCGATTGGATAATGGAAGCAAGGGAGGAATGGAAGAATGAAGAAAAAGTGTGGACTCTCATTCAAAGGTTGCAGTAGGATTCCAATGCATCAGATACATTTACATGGAAAAATGATTCACTATGGTACAAATATTGCTTATATTTATGTAATAATTCCCAACTCAAACAAAAGGTACTATTATAATTGTACACCTCTCCAGTAGGAGGGCACTCTAGATTTTTGAAAACCTACCATAGAGTCAAGAACAATTTTTTTTGGGATGGCCTTAAAACCGATGTTCAAAGGTTTGTGGTAGAATGTTTGGTTTTCCAACAAAATAAGGTGGAAACAATTAAGACCCCAGGTCTTTTACAATCATTATCCATCCCAAGTCAGGGATGAGAAGAGGTTTCCATGGATTTCATCACAGGGTTACCAAAGTCTAAAGGAAAGAGTGTCATCATGGTGATTTTTGATAGACTGACCAAGTATGCACACTTTTTTTCACTCTCTCATCCCTTCAAAGCTAGTACAGTTGCCACCGCATTCATGGAGATAGTTCAAAAGCTACATGGTAGCCCAAAGATTATTGTAAGTGATAGGGATCCCATCTTCACTGGACATTTTTGGACAGAATTATTTTCTTGTTTGGGTACTCAATTGGCTCATAGATCATCCTATCATCCTCAATCTGATGGACAAACCGAGATAGTGAACTAATGTCTGGAAGTCTACCTTCATTGCTTTGTCTTTGATAAACAAACACAATGGTTCAAATGGTTACCCTTGGCATAATGGTGGTATAACACTTCCTTTCATACTGCAACAAAAATGACACCATTTGTGGAACTTTATGGATACCACCCTCCTTCCATCACTTCTTCTCTAAAAGAAAAATCTAAGGTTAAAGCAGTGCAAGATCACATTGAGAATCAACAACAAGTTCTCCAAATCTTAAAGGACAACCTGACCATGGCACAAAATTGCATGAAACAAAAAGCAGATCGACATCGTAGTGAAAGAAGTTTTGAAGTAGGGGATTGGGTGTTTTTAAGACTACAACCATACAAATAGATGTCCCTCAAGCAAGCCAAGAATGATAATAAATTATCACCAAAGTATTATGGCCCTTATAAGGTGTTGCAAAAGATTGGTACTATGACATACAAATTGGAGTTGCATGCATCTTCATGAGTACACCCAGTTTTCCATGTTTCATGCTTAAAGAATGTTATAGGAGACAAGATCTCAGTTCAAACTATATTTCCAGAACTTGACGAGGAAGGAAAAATCATATTGGAGCCTAAATCCATCACTGACACAAGAATTCACCAGCTAAGGAATAGATCCATTTCAGAGTATCTCATTAAATGGACAAAACTACCGACAGAAGACTGCACTTGGGAAGATGAGTCTTTTATACAGAAGCATCCAGAGTTAATCAAGTATTGTGGACAATACTTGTCTCAAGGGGAGGGGAATGTTAAGCCCTAATATTGGCTCATTACCCCTTAATTGGGGTATATTATATTAGTAATGTTATTTTATTTATGTCATCTTTAGGCCATTAGTTGTAATTATACCTCCTAGTATCCTATATATACCAAGGAGACATTTTCATTTTGAATCATCTTGTACTTGAACACTTAAGTGGGGTAAAAGGAGGTTGCCCCCTCGAAGAGGCTTATTATCTGAAATTATCTCTTTTTCAAGGCATTGAGTACTTTTTCTGAGGATTTTCTATGCTATATTGATATTTGGTTCTTAACATTTTTTCAGGTAATACTATTCTATATGGATAGTACATGTCATTCCATTTCTGGTGGTATGTGGAACGTCACATAACTCCTCACGGTTTGAGAGTTATGGCCTTACGAAGTTGGAGGACTCTCATATGTCATCTAGAAGACCCAAAAGGTCAAAGTAGCCAAAGTGGTTTAAGAGATTTTAAAAGGTAAATAATAAAGTGAAGTGATGAGTGTACTATAATTCAAACTGAATACAAAATAAATTAATTCAATAATAAATTTAATGGAGAAATTAAAAGTGGGTTAACCCTAAAATAAGGAAAGTGGACAAAGTGACCTACAAGATGTTTTTAAGGAAGTTACTTGGAGAGTATAAATAAGAGGAGAGGCTCTCTCATTTAAGACACACTTGAACATATTGAATACCTATAGGTTTATGAGATAACCAAAGGATATCTAAGCTGAATTTCTAAGGAAAGTGAAGAAAAGAAGGCCAAAATTCAAGGAAGGATAAATTCTTTTGATGATGCTTTCTACGATATGTTTTTTTTAGGTCATCTCACCATTTTCGCAATAACGTTTTTTATAGAATGATTCAGACCTTGAAATTTCTATTCCATTGAGGAAACATATCCAATTATATTTGGTAAAAAATTCATCTTGTGGTTTGTTGTATTTTGGGAGTTACACTCCGTTGAAAATAGGGTTTGTAGCTAGTCCTGAAACTAGTCAAAAACAAGTATTTTAGGTAAAAACATCATAACTTCTTCATAACAAATCGAAATTCAGTAAGAAAAAATGTGTTGGTTATATTAAATTCTATATTATGTTTTGTAATAGTTTCATATCAATTCAACAAATATTCCATGCAGGGCACGCTCTACAAGGCCACTCTCTCGAATAAGCCAGAATTCAGCAAGGTGTGCCACTTTTTCCATAACTCCTTTTCTGAGAGGTTCCAAGTACTGAAACCTAGACGAATTGCATAAAACACATTGAAGAAAATTGTGTATAAGTTTCATATATTTATTCACTACAGGTACAAAGTTATGATTATTTCAAGTTAGGGTTATTGACTAATCCAAAACTAGTCTTGTGAGACTAAAAAAACGTTTGATGAAAATGATAGTCTCTTGTTGTTAAAGTTAAGGAAGGTTTGAAGGTATGTGATCATATACACCAAGTATATTAAAAATTTACAAATCATTTTTGGATGATGAAATTGATGAGGGCTTTTGGTTGAGGTACAAGTTGGGTACATGCTTGAGACAAGTAGTTGATGAGACGGCACATACATGAGCTGTATAGTTGATGTTGTTGGTACATATTGATGAGTCATAGTTGATCATTACTTGACACATGATTGGTACATAGTTGGTACATGGTTGGTTGCACTTTTTTATGGTACAGGTTGATTACAGATTGTTTGGTACAAGTTGGTGTGTAGTTGATGGACTTGTTTGTGGTACAGGTTGATGCATGGTTGATGCATGGTTTATTTTTATTGGTACATGTTTACAATGGTATATCTCACAATGATAGTGTGATAGTGGCTCCATCATTCTAATTTTACTTTAGGGCAGTTGGATGGGGCAAGGACAAGTGGTTGTAGCCACCTTCCAGTTGTAGCCGGAGAACATAGGGGGTTGTAGCTTCCTTCTAGTTGTAGCCAGAGACTTGGGGAATTGGAGATTCCCTCATGTTATAGCCTAAGAAACTATTGGTTTGGATCCTCCTTCCAGTTGAAACTGGAAAAAAAAAGGAAGTTGGTGCTTCCAATGAATGTAATTCTTCAAGACATATAAGATAAAGCATTTTGTGGTTTTCTCCCAATTTGTGTTTCCACGTAAAACACTGGTGTACTGTGTATGTGTGTGATTGTTAATTTATTATTTATCATTATTGGATAATAATTCTAAATTGATATAACACTTGGATTATTTGGAGAAAAAGGATTATAATTACACTATTAGTGATTCACCCCCCCTCTCAGTAATCTAACAATTGGTATCAGAGCAGGTTCCTTCAGAAATTAGTTTAACCATTGAAAGGTAGATCACGGAGAGTACCAACTCGTATAAAAATGTAATACCACACTTTGATGGACAAAAGTATGATTTTTGGAGAATAAGGATGAAGAAATATATACAAACACAGGGGTTTGAAATTTGGTAATCAATTGTAGATGGATACACAGTACCAACAGTTCCACCAACAAATGACAAAGCAGTGAAACTTGGTCAAAATAATTCCAAAGATACAAATACACTTTTGAATGGTCTCAGTGAAACAATATTCACCAAAGTTGCACATTGTAAATCCACCAAAGAGATTTGGGACAATCTTCGAAATATTTATGAAGAAGATACAAAAGTCAAAGAAGCAAAACTTCAAACTTATAGAGGTCAGTTCAAACAACTAAAAATGAAGGAAGATGAGAATATTGCAACCTACTTCTTAAGAGTTGACAAAATAGTGAATGCAATCATAGGATTGGGAGAAGAAATCAAAGAATATGTAATTGTTCAAAAGGTACTAAGATCTCTTCCTATGAGATTCAACCCTAAGATATCAACACTAGAAGAAAGATAGTATCTGAACTCAATAAGCATGGATGAATTGCATGGAATCTTCACAACATATGAAATGGGAACTGAATAGGAAAATCCAGATGTAAAGAAGTAACCTTCAAAGCATCCAAAATATCAAAGCAAAAGAAAAAGGAACAAGAAGAATATAGCAACAGTAGTGATGTCTCAGAAGATGATGAATAAGTGGACAACTTCGTCAAAAGACTGAAGAAGGGAACCAGTGGTAGGTATAGAGGTAAGCTTCCTTCAATTTTTTTTAATTGTGATGGTATTGGTCATTTTGCTAACAAATGTCCTCATAAGAAAAATAGAAATGATGAAGAAGCAACATTCAAAGCATTCAAAAGATCAAAACCAGGGATGATTTTAAGGATGAAATTTTTTTTTTAAATGTAGAAACCTTGGCGAATCTTACTAATCCTTCATATGTCAACTATAAATGTTTGGCGATATTTTTGTAAAAATATTCAAGTTTCTAAGTATTTTATATAGTTTTTATAAATTTTTGGCTATTTTTAAGGTAAAATAATTTTATCCTATAGAATTTAGGCGAATCATTTTTAAAATAGCGAATCTCATTTTTGGAAAAACCATGGAAAATTAGCCCATGAGCGAAATTTAGCCCCTAAAATCATCCCTGATCAAAACAAAAGAAAAAGGAACAAGAAGAATATAGAAGCAACAATGACGTCTGAGAAGATGATGAATAAGTGGTCAACTTTGTCAAAAGACTGAACAAGGGAACCAATGGTAGGTATAGAGGTACACTTCATTTAATTTGTTTTAATTGTGATGGTATTGGTCATTTTGCTAACAAATGTCCTCATAAGAAAAAGAGAAATGATGAAGGTTACTCAAAAGGAAAACACACATATAAAGGTAAAATAACTACAAAGAAATATTTCATGAAAGGCGTATGCATCAAAGAAGACATTTCATCATCAGATGAAGATGGAATCAGTAACAGTGAGACAGGAAGAGTTCTATTCATGGAAGTAAAAGATTATGACAAATAAGACTCCGAAGAAGAATATGAAGAAGTTGAAGAAGGATATGAAGAAGTCGAAGAAAAAATTGAAGAAGCATAAGTTGACTATCGAGAAGAATTAATGTGTGCCATAGAAGTTAACGGAAGAGAAAAGAAGAAAAACAAGAAACTACAAGCAAAACTAGGCAAGAAAAAGGACAGTTGAGAACTAGAACAAATGATCACAAGATTGAAGGTTCAAATAGAAGAAGATAAAAGAATTGAAGAAGAACTCAAAGAACAACTAAAAGAAAAGTGCAAGATCATTGGAAACTTGGAAGTAGAGTTTGTCACACTAAGAAAGGATATTCAAAAGAAAAATATGGAGAATAGCTCAAAAGTTATGGATGACATTATCAGTAGTCAAAAATCCCATCTTGACATGTCTGGACTTGGATACAATCAGACAGAAAAGGGATCAAGCTCCAAAATAACAGAGCAAGAAACAAATCCAAAAAGCTATGGAGAAACAGTCAAAGGGGATAGGAAGATGTACAAGGACAATTACAGGGACACTCCTCCACCGAGAAGATTTAGAATTCAGAATCAACAATAGATAGATAAGCTTCAAGAAGAAGAAGGATTCATAAGAGCACCTTCTTTCAGAAGATCTTCAACTCCCTGGTATCAAACTATATTTTTTGGTTTATGTTATGCATGTAATAATTTTGGACATAAAGTTGTGAATTGTAGAGCTAACAACAGGAACAATAACAACTTTGAGAGTCATACACAAAGGGGTTACTCAAGAAGACCTAATGAAACACAAATAAGAAGTTACAACATATTTGAATCTTTGAGCGCTAAAGTGGAATATTACAAATGTAACAATTTTGGACACGTGGACAAAATTGAAAAATGATAGTCCCTCCTAAAAAACCTCAACATAATAACAACAGTCACATAAAAGAACCTCAGAAAATGACATGGATAAGAAAGTAATATCAGTATAGAAATGAAGAATGCACAGTCACTCTACAAGCTAAGAAGAAGAAACATGGTTGGTATGTTGACAGTGGGTGTTCAAAACACATGATAGGTAATAGAGACAAATTTCTTACATTTCAAAAGGAAAGAAATGGATTGGTCTCCTTCAGAAATGATAATTCAACCAAAATCATTGGAGAAGGCACAGTCCAAATTGGGAACAAGAATAAAAAGGGAAAAAATATTCTACTGGTAGAAGATACGAAACATAATATTCTAAGTGTGATTCAATTGTGTGACCAAGGTCATAAAGTTACTTTTGATTCACAAAAGTGTGAGATAAGAAGAGAAAGTTCAGGAAAATTGGTAGGTACAGATGCAAGAACTTCAAGCAACATATATGTGTTAAGTGAAATTGGAAATGAAAAGTGTTGTCTAGGAAAGGAAATATGAAACTTGTCTATGGCACAGAATAATGGGTCACATTCATCTTGATAACCTCGTCAAAGTCATCAAAAGAGAAGCAATCAGAGAAATGCCCCAGATCACGAAACCAAACAACACTTTATGCAAGCATTGTCAACAATGAAAGAAAACAAAGACCAGGTTCAAATCAAAGGAATATTCAACAACAAGACCACTGGAAATTGTGCATACTGATCTAGTTGGACCAACAACAACAAAGGGATTAAAAGGTAAGAGATATTGTATGTTGTTAGTTGATGATTATACAAGAATAAATGCAGTTTGCTTTCTCAAGAACAAGTCAGAAGATTTTGAAAAATTCAAGATCTATAAGTAAATGGTTGAAAATGAGATGGCTTCAAGAATCAAATTCTTGAGATATGATAATGGAAGAGTTTTCACTTCAAAGGAATTTATGGACTACAACAGCAATCATGGAATAAAAAGACAATTCTTCATTCTTAGGACACCTCAACAAAATGGAGTTGTTAAAAGAAATAATAGGACAGTACAGGAAATGGCTCGAACAATGCTAATGGATTCCAAATTGATAGATATATTTTGGACACAAGCAGTGCATACAATAGTTCACATTCAAAACAGAGTAATTCTCAAAAACAACACTGATAAAACTCCCTACAAGATATGGAAAGGAAGACCAACAAATGTGAAGCACTTCAGAGTTTTTCGAAGCAAATGCTACATAAAAAGAGAAGATGGTAGAATGGGAAAGTTTGAGTCTCGTGTGGAGAAATGAGTACTTGTTGGTTACTCAAGTACAAGGAAATCATACAAGTGTTACATTATAAGATTGAACAAAGTTGTGGAAAGTATTAATATAACAATTGATGAAATAGATAGACCAGAATCAAAGGAAGAAGAAAAAAAATCAATGGAACAACTTTTCGAAGAAGAAAAAGAAAAATATGAAGTAGAAGTGGAAGATGAATAGAATCTGACAGAAACATAAGAGAAAGTTCAGAAAGTATGTCCAAAGACACCTATCAAATGAGTACAGAAGAATCATCCTTTAGATCAGATTATTGGAAACAAAGATGTAGGAGTTGAGACTAGAAGAAAAATCTGTTCACCAGAACAAACACACCTAGCACTCTTATATACAATTGGACCAAACTTTTTTGAAGAAGCCAACAAGGATGAATTTTGGAATAAGGTCATGAATGAATAATTGGATCAAATAGAGAAAAATGACACTTGGGAACTGGTTCCAAGACCAAAGAATAAGAATGTGATCGACACAAAATGGGTTGTCAGGAATAAATTAAATGAAGATGGACAAGTTACAAGGAACAAAGCTAGATTGGTATGTAAAGGATATGCGCAGATTGAAGGAATCGACTTTGAAGAGACATTTTCCCTAGTTTCTAGAATGGAAGCAATCTGGTTGCTTTTAGCCTATGCATGCTCCAAAAATGTTAAAGTATATCAGATGGACGTAAAATCAACTTTTCTGAATGAGGAATTTGAAGAAGAAGTCTACATTGAAAAACCAGAAGGATTTCAGTTGTCAAAGAATGAAGATTATGTGTGTAAATTAAAGAAGTCCTTGTACGGTCTAAAACAGGCTCTTAGTGCATGGTACTCTAGACTGGATAAGTATCTGCAGTAGGTAGGTTTCAGAAAAGGAAGTGCATAAAAAAACCTCTACATCAAGGTAAGTGAAGGTAACATTTTATTAATTCAAGTTTATGTTGATGATATTATTTTTGACAGTGATGATGACAGGTTAAGCCAGAAATTTGCAAAAGATATGCAGAATGAATTTGAAATTTCATTACTTGGAGAACTATCCTTCTTTTTGGGACTTCAGATACGTCAAATTTGTTGATTAAGGTTGGTTGTCATTGATGTCAACCCTTGAAGAAAGCCCCGTAGCAGAAAGGTTTGGGTAATGGACCCAATATTGTTTGATGTAAATATGACTCATTATTGTTTTTTCATGGTTAATAAGAAGTAAATATGGATGAACTACAAAGTGGTCCCCTTATGGTGAAAGCCCTCACGGGAAGATGCTTTGTGGAGTAAGATAAACCATGCTTAATTGTGGAATAATGAGATGAAGGATAGTGAATTTGTTAGGGAAACTATCCTAGATGGATAGTGTTTGTCATGGAATTTCTGGTGGTATGTGGAACGTAACATAACTCCTCATGGTTAGAGAGTTATGGTCATGAGAAGTTGAAGACCCCAGGTTTGGGTAATGGAACCAAGTTTGTTTGATGGGTAATGGTATGAGTTATGATATATTTTCAGATAATACTATTCTATATGGATATTACATGTCATGCCAATTATGGTGGTATGTAGAACATCACATAACTCCTCACGGTTTGAGAGTTATGGCCTTACGAAGTTGGAGGACCATCATATGTCATCTAGAAGCCCCAAAAGGTCAAAGTAGTCAAAGTGGTTTAAGAGATTTTTAAAGGATAAATAATAAAGTGAAGTAATGAGTGTATTATAATTCAAAGTGAATACAAAATAAATTATTTCAATAATAATTTTAATGGAGAAATTAGAAGTGGGTTAACCCTAAAATAAGGAAAGTCGGCCAAGTGACCTAGAAGATGTTTTTAAGGAAGCTACTTGGAGAGTATAAATAAGAGGAAAGGCTCTCTCATTTAACACACACTTGAGAATATTGAATATATATAGGTGTTTGAGGTAAACAAGGATATATAAACCACAATTCTGAGTGAAGGTGAAGAAAAGAAGCCCGAAATGCAAGGAAGGATAAATTCTTTTGATGGTGCTTTCTAAGGTATGTTATTTACAAGTCATCTCACCATTTTCTCTATAAATTTGTTTCTATAATTATTCATACCGTGAAATTTCTATACCATTGAGAAAAAACATCCAAGTATCCATGGTAAAAAATTCATCCTATGGGTCATTTTATTTTGGGAGTTACACTCCGTGGAAAATAGGGTTTGTGGCTAGTCCTGAAACTAGTCAAAAATAGGTGTTTCAGGTAAAAATGTCATAACTTCTTTATAATAGATCCAAATTCAGTGATACTAAATTTTTTGGTTAGTTTACAGTTGGTAGTATTTTGTGTAATAGTTTTAGATCCATTCATTAAATATTTCGTACGAGGCACTCTCTACAAGGTCTCTCTCTAGAATAAGACATAATTCAACAAGGTATGCCATTTTTTCTACAACTCCTTTTCTGAGAGGTTTCAAGTAGTTACACTTGGATGAATTGCATAAAACATATTGAATAACAATGTGTATCAATTTTATATCTTTATACATTACAGGTACAAAGTTATGATTACTTCAAGTTAGGGTTGTTGACTAATCCAAAACTAGGCATGTGAGATTAAAGAAAAGTTTGATGAAAATGTTAGTCTCTTGTTGTTAAAGTTAAGGAAGGTTTTTATGAATGTGATCATATACACCAGGTCTATTACAGAACTACAAATCATATTTGGATGATGAAATTGATGAGGTCTTTAGGGTTGAGTTACATGTTGAGTACATGGTTGAGACAAGTAGTTGATGAGTTGGCACATACATGAGGTGTATAGTTGATGATGTTGGTTGATGAGTAGTTGACACATGATTGGTACATACTTGGTACATGGTTGGATGCACTTTTTTATGGTACAGGTTGATTACAGGTTGTTCGGTATAGGTTGGTGCATGGTTGATGCACTTGCTTATGGTACAGGTTGATTACAGGTTGAGGTACAGGTTGATGCATGGTTCATATTTATTGGTATATATTTATAGCAGTATATCTCACAGTAATAGTGTGGAAGTGGTTCCATCATTCTACTTCTACTTCAGGGTGGCAGGACGGGGTAAGGACAGGTGGTTGTAGCCACCTTCCCGTTGTAGCTGGAGAACATAGGGGGTTGTAGCCTCCTTCTAGTTGTAGCCAGAGAATTGGGGAGTTGGAGATTCCCTCAGGTTGTAGCCTGAGAAACTAGGGGGTTGGAGCCTCCTTCCAGTTGCAACTCGAAAACAAAGGAATTCGATTCTTCCAATAAATGTAATTATTCAAGACATATAAGAAAAAGCATTCTGTGGTTTTCTCCCGATTTGGGTTTCCACGTAAAACATTGGTGTACTGTGTATGTGTGTGATTGTTTATTTCTTACTGCTTATTATTGGATAATTATTCTACATTAATATAACAATTGAAGAAAAAGGATTATAATTACGCTATTACTGATTCACCCCCCCTCTCAGTAATCCAATAATTGGTATCAAAGCAAGTTCCTTCAGAAATCAGTTTAACCACTGAAAGGTAGATCATGGAGAGTACCAACTCGTATAAAAATGGAATACCACAGTTTGATGGATAGAAGTATGTTTTTTTAGCATAAGGATGAATACATATATATAGGCATAGGGATTTCAAGTTTGGAAATCAATTTTAGATAGATACACAACGCCAACAATTCCACCAACAAATGACAAAGCAGTGAAACTCGGTGAGAATAATTCCAAAGCCAAAAATTCACTTTTGAATGGTCTTAGTGATACGATATTCACCAAAGTTGCACATTGTAAATCTACTAAAGAGATTTGGGACAAGCTTCAAAATATTTATGAAGGATATTCAAAAGTCAAAGGAACAAAGCTTCAAACTTATAGAGGTCAGTTTGGAAAATTAAAAATGAAGGAAGATGAAGATATCATAGCTTACTTCTTACGAGTCGATGAAACAATGAATGCAATCATAGGATTGGGAGAAGAAATCGAATAATCTGTATTTGTTCAAAAGGTACTAAGATCTCTTCCTATGAGATTCAACCCTAAGATATCAACACTAAAAGAAAGATCATATCTAAACTCAATAAGCATGGATGAACTGCATGGAATCTTCACAACATATGAGATGAGAACTGAATAGGAAAATCCAGATGTAAAAGAAGTAGCCTTCAAAGCATCCAAAAGATCAAAGAAAAAGAAAAAGGAATAAGAAGAATATAACAACAACAACGACGTCTCGGAAGATGATGAAGAAGTGGTCAGCTTCATCAAAAGACTGAACAAGGGAACCAACGGTAGGTATAGAGGTAAGATTCTTTTAATTTGTTTTAATTGTGATGGTATTGGTCATTTTGATAACAAATGTCCTCATAAGAAAAAGAGAAAAGATGAAGGTTACTCAAAAGGCAGACAAACATATAAAGGTAAAAGAACTACAAATATAATTTTCAAGAAAAGATTTTGCACAAAAGAAGACATCTCATCATCAGATGAAGATGAAGTCACTGACAGTGAAACATGGAGAGTTTTATTCATGGTAGTAGAAGACACTCATAAAGATGACTCCGAAGAATAATATGAAGAAGCATATGAAGAAGAAATTGAAGAGGCAGAATTTGACTTCTGAGAAGAATTAATGAGTGTCATAGAATTTATCAGAAGAGAAAAGAAGAAAAACAAGAAACTACAAGCATAACTAGATAAGAAAAAAGGCACTCGAGAACTAGAACAAATGATCACAAAAATTAAGGTTCAAATAGAAGAAGATAAAAGAATTGAAGAAGCACTCAAAGAACAACTCGAAGGAAAGGACAAGATCATTGGAAACCTGGAAGCAAAGATTGTCACACTAAGAAAGGATATTCAAAAGAAAAATATGTAGAATAGCTCAAAAGTTCTGGATGACATTATCAACAGTAAAAAATCTCATCTTGATAAGTCCAGACTTGGATACAATCAGACAGAAAAGGGATCAAGCTCCAAAACAACAGAGCAAGAAACAAATCCAAAAAGCTTTGCAGAAACAATCAAAGGGGATAAAAAGATATACATGGAAGATTACAGGGACACTCCTCCACCTAGAAAATTCAGATTTCAGAATCAACAATAGATAGATAGGCCTCAAGAAGAAGAGGGATTCATAAGAGAACCTTCTTTCAGAATATCTTCAACTACCAGGTATCAAACTATATTTTTTGGTTTATGTTATGCATGTAATAATTTTGGACATAAAGCTGTAAATTACAGACCTAACAACATGAACAATAACTACTTTGAGAGCCATACACAAAGGGGTTATTCAAGAATACCTAGTGAAACACAGAGAAGAAGTTACAATAGGTTTGAATCTTTGAGCATTGAAGTGGAATGATACAAATGTAACAATTTTGAACACATGGCCAAAAATTGTTGAATGACATTCCCTCCTAAAGAACCTCAACAGTGTCACAAACAAGAACCTCACAAAATGACATGGATAAGAAAGCACTATTAGTATAGCAATGAAGAATGCTCAGTCACCCTACAAGCTAAACAAAAGAAACGTGGTTGGTATCTTGATAATGGATGTTCAAAACACATGACAGGTGATAGAGATAAGTTTCTTACATTACGAAAGGAAGGAGATGGATCAGTCTCCTTCGGAAATGATGATTCAGCCAAAATCATTGGAAAATGACAGTCTGAATTGGGAACAAGAATGAAAAGGAAGAAAATTTTCTACTAGTAGAAGATATGAAACATAATATTTTAAGTGTGAGTCAAATGTGTGACCAAGGTCATAAAGTTACTTTTGATTCACAAAAGTGTGAGATAATAAAAGAAGGTTCAGGGAAATTGGTTGCTACAGCTGCAAGAACTTCAAGCAACATATATGTGTTAAGCGAAATTGGAAATGAAAAGTGTTGTCTAAGAAAGTAAGATGAAAGTTGGCTATGGTATAGAAGAATGGGTCACGTGAATTTTGATAACCTTTTCAAAGTCAGCAAAAGAGAAGCAATCAAAGAAATGCCTCAAATCACGAAACCAACCAACACTTTATGCAAGCATTTCCAACAAGGAAAGCAAACAAAGACCAGGTTCAAATCAAAGGAATATTCAATAACAAAAACACTGGAAACTGTGCATACTGATCTAGTTGGACCAAATACAAAAAAGGCTTAAAAGGTGAGAGATATTTTATGTTATTAGTTGATGATTATACAAGAATGATTGTAGTTTTCTTTCTTAAGAACAAATGAGAATCTTTTTAAAACTTCAAGATCTACAAGGAAATGGTTGAAAATGAGATGGATTCAAGAATCAAATGCTTAAGATCAGATAATGGAGTAGAATTCACATCAAAGGAATTTATGGACTACTGTAGCAATCATGGAATTAAAAGACAATTCCCCGTCGCTAGGACACCTCAACAAAATGGAATTATTGAAAGAAAGAACAGGATAGTACAAGAAATGGTTTGAACAATGATAATGGATTCTAAGTTGACAGATATTTTTTGGACACAGGTAGTGCATACAATAGTTCACATTCAAAACTGAGTAATTCTCAGAAACAACACTGATAAAACTCCCTATGAGCTATGGAAAGGAACACTAGCAAATGTGAAGCACTTTAGAGTTTTTGGAAGCAAATGCTACATCAAAAGAGAAGATGGTAGAATGGGAAAGTTTGACTCTCGTGTGGACAAAGGAATACTTGTTGGTTACTCAAGTACAAGAAAATCATACAAGTGTTACAATCTAAGATTAAACAAAGTTGTGGAAAGCATCAGCATAAAAATTGATGAAACAGGCAGACCATAATCAAAGGAAGAAGAAAACAAATCAATGGAACAACTTTTCAAAGAAGAAGATGAAAAATAAGTAGAAGAGGAAGATGAAGATGAAGAGAATTTGATAGAAGAAGAAGAGCAAGTTCAACAAGTATCTCCAAAGACATCTAGAAAACGAGTACAGAAAAACCATCCTTCAGATTAGATTATTGGAAACAAATATGCAGGAGTTGTGACTAGAAGAAAAATCCGTTCACTAGAACAAACACACCTAGCACTCTTATCTACAATTGAACCAAATTGTTTTGAAGAGCTAGCAACGATGAATTTTGGAATAAGGCCATGGATGAAGAATTGGATCAAATAGAGAAAAATTAAACTTGGGAATTGGTTCCAAGACCAAAGAATAAGAATGTGATTCGCACAAAATGGGTTTTCAGGAATAACTTGAATGAAGATGGACAGGTTACAAGGAACAAAGATAGATTGGTATGTAAAGTATATGCACAAATTGAAGGAATCGACTTTGAAGAGACAATTTCCCCAGTTGCCGGAATGGAAGCAGTCTGTTTGCTTTTATCTTATCCATGCTCCAAAAATGTTAAAGTATATCAGATGGACATAAAATCATATTTTATGAATGGGGAAATTGAAGAATAAGTCTACATTGAACAACCAGAAGGATTTCAGTTGTCAGAGAACACAGACTATGTGTCTAAATTAAAGAAGACCTTGTATGGTCTAAAACAAGCTCCTAGAGCATGGTACTCTAGACTGGATAAGTATCTGTAGAAGGCAGGGTTTAGAAAAGGAAGTGTATACAACAACCTCTACATCAAGGTAAGTCCAGGTAATATTTTATTAATTGAAGTTTATGTTGATAATATTATTTTTGGTAGTGAAGATGACAGGTTAAGCCAGAAATTTGCAAAAGACTTGCAGAATGAATTTGAAATGTCATTACTTGGAGAACTATCCTTCTTTTTGGGAATTCAGATATGCCAAAGCAACCAAGTAATTTTTAATTCTCAAACCAAGTATATCAAAGAAATGATAAAGAGGTTCGGAATGGAAGATTGCAAACTAGTTATCACTCCCATGCAAACCGATTGTAAGTTGAGAAAAGATGATGATTCGAAGTCTATAGATCAAAGGCAATATAGGTAAATGATTGACAACCTATTATATGTGATAGCATCAAGACCAGATGTAATGCAGGCAATTGGATAGGTGGCACAATTTCAAGCAGCACCAAAGGAATCACATGTATTAGCAGTAAAGAGGATCTTCAGATATCTCAAAGGAACATAAGAGTTTGGATTATGGTATCCAAAAGGAAAAGATCTATCACTTATTTCCTACACAGATGCAGATTGGGCAAGCTGTATTGATGACTGAAGAAGCACCAGTGGAGCAATGTTCTACTTAGGTTAGTGTTTGGTATCATGGCTAAGAAAGAAACAATCATCAATATCTCTATCTACAGACGAGGCAGAGTATATTGCAGTAGGGACATGTTGTACACAGGTTCTTTGGATGAAACAAACTTTGAAAAATATATAGGTTGAGTATGATGAGCCCATTCCAATATATTGTGATAATACAAGTGCCATCAATATCTCAAAAAACTCAGTGATGAACTCCAATACGAAGCACATTCCAATCAAGTATCACTTTCTACGGGAATAGGTTGCAGAAAAAAAAAATCAAAATTGAGTATGTGGGCACAAAAGAACAAGTGGAAGACATCCTTACAAAACCACTTCCATAGGAAGCCTTTGAATATCTTCGCCAAAGACTTAGAGTTATTTCTACTCCAAAATGAATTATTTTTGAATGCTTATCTTATATGTCTTAGATGTACACGAGGAAGCACCATAAGAGGACAGTTCAGTCACGAGGAGCATTCTCGGATGGAAAGATACCTTGTCATTGATGACAAAGGGGGAGAGATTTATCATATGAAGAGGACAGAGGCATGGTTCCAGGGGGAGTAGATTTATCAGATGCAAAGGACAGAGGCATGGTTCCAGAGGGAGAATGAGTGATATGATTTCATTATTGCATCAGAGTGTTGTCAACAATGCCAAAGAGGGAGATTGTTGATTAAGGTTGGTTGTCATTGATGTCAAACCTTGAAGAAAGCCCCGTAGCACAAAGGTTTGGGTAATGGACCCAATATTGTTTGATGTAAATATGGCTCATTATTGTTTTTTCATGGTTAATAAGAAGTAAATATGGATGTACTCCAAAGTGGTCCCCTTATGGTGAAATCCCTCACGGGAAGATGCTTTGCGGAGTAAGATAAACCATGCTTAATTGTGGAATAATGAGATGAAGGATAGTGAGTTTGTCAGGGAAACTATCCTAGATGGATAGTACTTGTCATTCCATTTCCGGTGGTATATGTAACGTAACATAACTCCTCACACTTAGAGAGTTATGGCAATGAGAAGTTGGACACCCTAGGTTTGGATAATGGACCCAAGTTTGTTTGATGGGTAATGGTATGAGTTATGATATATTTTTAGATAATACTATTCTATATATATATTACATGTCATTCCATTTTTGGTGGTATGTGGAACATCACATAACTCCTCACGGTTTGAGAGTTATGGCCTTATGAAGTTGGAGGACACTCATATGTCATCTAGAAGCCCCAAAAGGTCAAAGTAGTCAAAGTGGTTTAAGATATTTTTAAAGGATAAATAATAAAGTGAAGTGATGAGTGTATTATAATTCAAATTGAATACAAAATAAATTATTTCAATAATAATTTTAATGGAGAAATTAGAAGTGGTTTAACCCTAAAATAAGGAAAGTCGACCAAGTGACCTAGAAGATGTTTTTAAGGAAGCTACTTGGAGAGTATAAATAAGAGGCAAGGCTCTGTCATTTAACACACACTTGAGCATATTGAATATATATAGGTGTCTAAGGTAACCAAGGATATCTAAACCAGAATTCTGAGTGAAGGTGAAGAAAAGAAAGCCGAAATGCAAGGAAGGATAAATTCTTTTGATGGTGCTTTCAAAGGTATGTTATTTATAGGCCATCTGACCATTTTCTCTATAAATTGTTTTCTATAATGATTCAGACCATGAAATTTCTATGAAATTGAGAAAACATATCCAGGTATCTGTGGTAAAAAATTCAGCTTCTGGGTCATTGTATTTTGGGAGTTACACTCCATGGAAAATAGGGTTTGTGGCTAGTCCTGAAACTAATCAAAAACAAGTGTTTTGGGTAAAAACATTGTAAATTCTTCATAACAAATCCAAATTCATTGAGACAAAATGTGTTTATTAGGTTACAGTCTTTAGTATTCTTTTTAATAGTTTCAGATAAAATCAAAAAGTATTCCATGTGGGGCATGCTTTACAAGGTCGCTCTCTAGAATAAGACATAATTCAGCAAGGTATGTCATTTTTTCTATAACTCCTTGTCTAAGAGGTTCCAAGTAGTGACACTTGGAATAATTGCATAAACAACATTGAAGAACATTGTATATCAATTTCGGATATTTATACATTACAAGTACAAAGTTATGATTACTTCAAGTTAGGGTTGTTGACTAATCCAAAACTAGGCATGTGAGACTAAAGCAAAGCTTGATGAAAACGCTAGTATATTGTTGTTAAAGTTAAGAAAGGTTTGTAGGAATGTGATCATATACAACAGGTCTATTACAAAGCTACAAATCATATTTTGATGATGAAATGGATGAGGGATTTTGGTTGAGTTACATGTTGAGTACATGGTTGAGACAAGTAGTTGATGAGTTGGCACATACATGAGGTGTATAATTGATGATGTTGGTTGATGAGTAGTTGACACATGATTGGTACATACTTGGTACATGGTTGGATGCACTTTTTTATGGTACAGGTTGATTACAGGTTGTTCAGTACAGGTTGGTGCATGGTTGATGCACTTGCTTATGGTACAGGTTGATTACAAGTTGAGGTACAAGTTGATGCATGGTTTAGATTTATTGGTACAGATTTACAGTGGTATATATCACATTGATAGTGTGGCAGTGGTTTCATCATTCTACTTCTACTTTAGGGTGGCAGGATGGGGCAAGGACAGGTGGTTGTATCCACCTTCTGGTTGTATCCAGAGAACATCGTGGGTTGTATCCTCCTTCTGGTTGTAGCCAAAGAATTGGGGATTTGGAGCTTCCCTCAGGTTGTAGCCTGAGAAACTAAGGGTTTGGAGCCTCCTTCTAGTTGCAACTGGAAAACAAACAAAGTTGGTGCTTCCAATGAATGTAATTCTTCAAGACATATAAGAAAAAGAATTACGTGGTTTTCTCCCGATTTGGGTGTCCACGTAAAAGACTGGTGTATTTTGTATGTATGTGACTGTTTATTTCTTACTGCTCATTATTGGATAATAATTCTACATTGATATAACAATTGAAGAAAAATTACTATAATTACGCTATTACTGATTCACCCCCCCCTCTCAGTAATCCAATAAAATCAACCAAAGAATCTATATTTCTCAAACCAAGTATATCAGAGAAATGCTAAAGAGGTTCAGAATGGAAGATTGCAAACTAGTTATCACTCCCATGCAAACCAGTTGGAAGTTGAGTAAGGATGATGATTCGAAGTCTACAGATCAAAGGCAATACAGGTCAATGATTGACAACCTACTATATGTGAAATCATCCAGACCAGATGTAATGCAGGCATTTGGATAGGTGGCATGATTTCAAGTAACACCAAAGGAGTCACATGTGTTAGCAGTGAAGAGTATTTTTAGATATCTAAAAGGAACATAATAGTTTGGATAATGGTATCCAAAAGGAAAGGATCTATCACTTATTACCTACACAGATGCAGATTGGGTAGGTTGTATTGATGACCGACAAAGCACCAGTGGAGAAGCGTTCTACTTGGGTGAGTCTTAGTATGATGGCTAAGCATGAAACAATCATCAATATCTTTATCTATAGCTGAGGCAGAGTATATTGCGGCAACATCATGTTGTACACAGGTTCTTTGGATGAAACAAACTCTAATAGATATGCAGGTTGAGTAAGATGAGCCCATTCCAATCTATTGTGATAATACAAGCACCATCAGTATCTCGATGAACCCAATGATGCACTCCAAGATGAATCACATTAAGATAAAGTATCACTTTCTACGGGAGCAAGTTGTAGAAAAGAACATCAAATTTGTGTATATGGGCACACAATAACAAGTGGAATACATATTCACAAAACCACTTCCACAGGAATCCTTTGAATATATTCACCAGAGACTTGGAGTTATTTCTACTCCAAAATGAATTATTTTTGAATGTTTATCTTATATGTCTTACATTTACATAAGGAATCACCATAAGAGGACAGTTCAGTCAGGGGGAGAAACCCTGGATGGAAAGATACATTTTCCATTGATGACAAAGGGGGAGAGATTTTTCATATGCAGAGGATAGAGGCATGGTTCTAGGGGTACCATGAGTGATGTGATTTTAGTATTTCATCAAAGTGTTTCCATCAATGCCAAAGGCGAAGATTGTTGATTGAGGTTGGTTGTCATTGATGTCAACCCTTGAAGAAAGCCCCGTAGCACAAAAGTTGGGTAATGGACCCAAGATTGTTTTATGTAAAGATGAATCATTATTGGCTTGTCATGATTTATAATAAGTAGAAATGGATTAACTCCAAAGTGGTCCCCCTATGGTGAAATCCCTCACGGAAAGATGCTTTGTGGATTGAGTTATCCTAGAAGTATGGTTAGAGAACCCATGCTTATTTGTGGAATAATGAGATGAACATCAGTTAATTTTTTAGTGAAACTATCCTATATGGATAGTGCTTGTCATGCCATTTCTATTGGTATTTGGAACGTCACATAACTCCTCACGGTTAGAGAGTTATGGCCATGAGAAGTTGGAGAACCTAGGTTTGGGTAATGGACCCAAGTTTGTTTGATGGATCAAAATATGAGTTTTGATATATTTTCATGTAATAATATTCTATATGGATAGTACATGTCATTCCATTTGTGGTGGTATGTGGAACGTCACATAACTCCTTATGGTTTGTGAGTTATGGCCTTACGAAGTTGGAGGACTCTCATATGTCATTTAGAAGCCCCAAAAGGTCAAAGTAGTCAAAGTGGTTTAAGAGATTTTAAAAGGTAAATAATATAGTGAAGTGATGAGTGTACTATAATTCAAAGTGAATAAATAATATAGTAATTCAATAATAAATTTATTGAATAAATTAGAAGTGGGTTAAACCTAAAATAAGGAAAGTGGGCAAAGTGACCTAGAAGATGTTTTTAAGGAAGCTACTTGGAGAGTATCAATAAGAGGAAAGGCTCTCTCATTTTAGACACACTTGAGAATATTGAATACCTATAGGTTTATAAGGTAACAAAAGGACATATAAGCCTAATTTCTAGGGAAAGTGAATAAAAGAAGGTTGGAATGCAAGGAAGGATAAATTCTTTTGATGATGTTTTCTAAGGTATGTTTTTTTTTTTCAGGTCATCTCACCATTTTCGCAATAAAAAAATTTCTAGAATGATTCAGACCATGAAATTTCTATTCCATTGAGGAAACATATCCAAGTATATGTGGTAAAAAATTCATCTTGTGGGTCATTGTGTTTTTTGAGTTACACTCCGTGGAAAATAGGGTTTGTGGCTAGTCTTGAAACTAGTCAAAAACATGTGTTTCAGGTAAAAATGTCATAACGTATTCATAACATATCCAAATTCAGTAAGACTAAATATTTTGGTTAGATTATATTCTATAGTATTTTGTGTAAAATTTTCATATCAATTCAACAAATATTTTGTGCAGGGCACGTTCTACAAGGTTGCTCTCTAGAATAAGCCAGAATTCAGCAAGGTGTGCCATTTTTTCCATAACTCATTTTCTGATAGGTTCCAAGTAGTAACACCTAGAGGAATTGCATAAAACACAGTGAAGATTTTTTTTTATAAGTTTCAGATATTTATGCATTATAGGTTCAATGTTATGATTATTTCAAGTTAGGGTTGTTGACTAATCCAAAATTAGTCTTGTGAGACTAAATAAATGTTTGATGAAAATGGTAGTCTCTTGTTTTTAAAGTTAAGGAAGGTTTGCAAGTATGTGATCATATAAACCAGGTCTATTACAGAGTTTAAATCATATTTGGATGATTAAATTGATGAGGGATTTTGGTTGAGGTACAAGTTGGGTACATGCTTGAGACAAGTAGTTGATGAGTTGACACATACATGAGGTGTATAGTTGATGATGTTGGTACATATTGATGAGTCATAGTTGATCAGTAATTGACACATGATTGGTACATACTTGGTACATGGTTGGTTGAACTTGTTTATGCTACAAGTTGATTACAAATTATTTGGTACAGGTTGATTACAGATTATTTGGTATAGGTTGGTGCATGGTTGATGCACTTGTTTGTGGTATAGGTTGATTACAGGTTGAGGTACAGGTTGAGGTATAGGTTGATGCATGGTTCAGGTTTATTGGTACATATTTACAGTGTTATATCTCACAGTGATAGTGTGACAGTGGTTCCATCATTCTACTTTTACTTCAGGGTGGTTGGACGGGGCAAGGACAAGTGGATGTAGACACCTTCTGGTTGTAGCAAGAGAACATAGGGGGTTTTATCCTCCTTATGGTTGTAGTCAGATAATTGGGGAGTTGGAGCTTCCCTCGGGTTGTAGCCTAAGAAACTAGGGGGTTGGAGCCTCCTTCCAGTTGCATCTGGAAAACAAAGGAAGTTGGTGCTTCCAATGAATGTAATTCTTCAAGACATATAAGATAAAGGATTTCATGGTTTTCTCCTGATTTGGGTTTCCATGTAAAACACTAGTGTACTTTGTATGTTTGTGATTTTTCATTTCTTATTGCTCATTATTGGATAATAATTGTACATTGATATAACACTTGGATTGTTTGGAGAAAAAAGATTATAATTACTCTAGTATTAATTCAACTCCGCTCTCAGTAATCCAACAAATGGACCCAAGTTTGTTTGATGTAAAGATGACTCATTATTGTATTGTCAGGGTTGATAATAAGTAGAAATGTATGAACTCCAAAGTGGTCCCCTTATGGTGAAATCCCTCACGAGAAGATGCTTTGCGGATTGAGTTATCCTAGAAGTATGGTTAGAGAACCCACGCTTATTTGTGGAATAATGAGATGAACGTCAGTTAATTTTTCAGTGAAACTATCCTATATGGATAGTGCTTGTCATTCCATTTCTAGTGGTATTTGGAACATCACATAACTCCTCACGGTTAGAGAGTTATGGCCATGAGAAGTTGGAGAACCTAGGTTTGGGTAATGGACCCAAGTTTGTTTGATGGATAACAATATGAGTTTTTATATATCTTCATGTAATACTATTCTATATGGATATTACATGTCATTCCATTTCTGGTGGTATGTGGAACGTCACATAACTCCTCACGGTTTGAGAGTTATGACCTTACGAAGTTGGAGGACCCTCATTTGTCATCTAGAAGCCCCAAAAGGTCAAAGTAGGCAAAGTGGTTTAAGAGTTTTAAAAGGTAAATAATAAAGTGAATTTATGAGTGTATTATAATTCAAATTGAATAAAAAATAAATTATTTCAATAATAAATTTAATGGATAAATTAGAAGTGGGTTAACCCTAAAATAAGGAAAGTGGGCAAAGTGACCTAGAAGATGTTTTTAAGGAAGCTACTTGGAGAGTATAAATAAGAGGCAAGACTCTCTCATTTTAGACACACTTGAGAATATTGAATACCTATAGGTTTATGAGGTAACCAAAGGATATATAAGCCGAATTTCTGAGGGAGGGTGAAGAAAAGAAGACTAGAATTCAAGGAATGATAAATTCTTTTGATGATGCTTTCTAAGGTATGTTATTTACAGGTCATCTCACCATTTTCACAATAACAGTTTTTATATAATTATTGAGACTGTGAAATTTCTATTCCATTTATGAAACATATCCAAGTATCTTTGGTAAAATATTCATCTTGTTGGTCTTTGTATTTTGGAGTTACACTCTGTGGAAAATAGAGTTTGTGGCTAGTCCTGAAACTAGTAAACAACAACTGCTTCGGGTAAAAATGTCATAACTTCTTAATAAAAGCTCCAAATTCAATAAGAACAAATGTGTTGGTTAGAGTACATTCTGTAGTATTCTTTGAAACATTTTTAGATCTATTTAACCAATATTACATGCGGGGCCTGCTCTACAAGGTCACTCTCTAGAATAAGCCAAAATTCAGCAAGGTACATCATTTTTGCTATAACTCATTTTTTGAGAGGTTCCAAGTAGTGAAACCTGGAGGAATTTCATAAAAAACACTGAAGCAATTTGTGTATCCATTTCGTATATTTATTCATTACAGGTACAAATTCATGATTATTCCAAGTTAGGGTTGTTGACTAATCCAAAACTAGTCATGTGAGACTAAAGAAACGTTTGATGAAAATGCTAGTCTCTTATTGTTTAAAGTTAAGGAATATTTGTAGGTATGTGATCATATACACCAAGTCTATTAAAAATTTACAAATCATATTTGGATGATGAAATTTATGAGGGATTTTGGTTGAGGTACAAGTTGAGTACATGGTTGAGACAAGTAGTTGATGAGTTGGCACATACATGAGGTGTATACTTGATGATGTTGGTACATATTTATGAGTCATACTTGATGAGTACTTGACACATGATTGGTACATACTTGTTACATGGTTGGTTACACTTGTTTATGGTATAGGTTGATTACATATTGTTTGGTATAGGTTGGTGCATGGTTGATGCACTTGTTTATGGTACAGGTTGGTGAATGGTTGATGCACTTGTTTACAGTACAGGTTGAGGTATATGTTGATGCATGGTTTATGCATGGTTCAAGTTTATTGGTACAGGTTTACAGCGTTGTATCTCATAATGATAGTGTGGCAATGGTTCCATCATTCTATTTCTACTTCAAGGTGGTTGGACAGGGAAAGGACGGGTGGTTGTAGCCACCTTCCCGTTGTAGCCGAAGAACATAGGGGGTTGTATCCTCCTTCTGGTTATAGCCAGAGAATTGGGGAGTTGGAGCTTCCCTCAGGTTGTAGCCTTAGAAACTAGGGGGTTGGATCCTCTTTCTAGTTGTAGCTACAAAACAAAGGAAGTTGGTGCTTCCAATGAATGTAATTCTTCAAGACATATAAGAAAAATCATTCCATGGTTTTCTCCCGATTTTGTTTTCCACGTAAAACAATGGTGTACTGTGTATGTGTGTGATTGTTCATTTCTTATTGCTAATTATTTTATAATAATTATACATTGATATAACACTTGGATTATTTGGAGAAAAAGGATTATANCAGTAATCCAACAATTGGTATCAGAGTAAGGTTCCTTCAGGAAACAGTTTAACCCTTGGAAGGAGATCATTGATTATTATGAGAATGGAGTACCGATGTTTAATGGTCAGAATGGTATGAAGTATGATATGTGGAGCAGAAGGACGGAAGTATTTTTACAGGCACAGGGACATTATATTTGGCTATCAGTTGTTACAGGATATGATAGTTCAAAAAGGGAAAAGAATGTAGCCAAGAAGGAATTGAAGAAGAATAACAAAATAGGAATGGATTTCATCTGGGAAGGATTATCTAAACCAGTAAGAGAAAAGGTTGGTAAATGTTAATAAGCCAAATGACTTTGGGATAAGTTACATATATATTCTTCACCCATCACAAATTCAGAAAATGCCAAAGAAGATGCAGATACATAACAAGAAGAAAGATTTTCATCATGTCAGATAGATTCAGAAGAGGAAGAGTATGATGAAGCATAAGCTTATTACAGAGAAAAACTGATCAGTGAAATTAAATATCTAAGGAAAGAAAGAGAAGAAAACAAGTCATCCAAGAAAGAATTGATGAAGAAAAAGTAAAGTGTTCAAGGTTCCGAAAAATATCAGCAGGTCATCAAGAATTTAAGAGCTCAACTAGAAGAGGCCAGAAGAATTAAAGAAACTCTAGAATGTCAAAAGAAATGTTTAGAAGCCAACATAGAAGCACAAAATGAAGAAGCAGAAAAGAGAGAAAAGATATTGATGGATCATCTCAAGGAAAGAACTAGTGACTTAAACCAACTTGAGGAAGAGTTTGGTCAAGAAGAGAGAAGACTGGAAGAAGAAATAATTACATTGAAAATCCAACTTGAAGAAGAAAAGAGAACAAAAGAGGTCATGAAGTCTCAGATAATGAAGAAAGAAGAAGAAGTTGAGAATATTGAAGAAGAAGTTGTCACACTAAGATTCAAAATCTCCAGGCTCAACAAGAACATTGAAGAGACAAAAACATCCACAACAGTTGTAGAGAATGAAGAGAAGCACTCTACATTGCTAGAAAAGAAGAATGAAGAAAATAGAAAGAGTTATGCAGAAGTACTCAAAGAAAGGAATCATGGTCAACCAACATATAAGAAAACTATTGAAGATACATCTTCAAGAATACCATCCATGTTGAAGCCACAAAGAAGCTTCAATCATGATCATGATTAGTGAAGGAAAAAAATTAGAAGGACTATGCCACAAAGAAGATTATTCACTCCCAGGTATGAAAATTTATTTTATGGTCATTGTTTTTATTGTACTAACTTTGGACATAAGGTTGCAGATTGCAAGGATTATAAAAGAAATTTTCAAGCAGACCGTTCCTATTTGGTCGCACGTAACATTGAGTGTTACAAATGTCATAACTATGGACACATAGCCAGTGATTGTAGATGCATGATCGATACTTCCATGAAAGAGAATACTGATATCAGATATAAGAAAGTATGGATAAGAAAATAGGAAGAACATATGAACAAAGACCATGTACCAAAGATCGCAAGATTGGAAATTAAACGAGATGAAGAAAATTCTACAGAGAAAATGAAAGATGTCAGATACAAAAAGGTTTGGAAAATAACTGAAAGAAAGGAAGGACAGGTAAATAAGGAACAGGTTCAAGAGATTGTACTTTTAGGCATTGTACTGAAAGATAAATCCACAGATAGAAAGAAATAAGTCAGAGCTCAAAGAGATAATGAATCTACCAATGAAGATGATGATGAATACACATCAAAGAAGGAAATGTTATGAGCCATTCATCTTAGAGACTCCTAAGTAATATGAATATTATACAGGAGGAGTCTATGCTATAGCTATGACAAACCAAAGAAACATCCTTCGAGAAGCTTGCAGAGTTTTAGAAGATAGATTTAGAGAAACCAATTAGCAGAAGTACAATTTTATAGATTAATCAAGACCTCATGATAGTATAGTGATAAATGGGTGTACATTATGGACAATTTCATAAGTAGAGTCTTGGATAGTATGGACAGAGATGGATTTGTTAAGCCCTAATATTGGCTCATTACCCCTTAATTGGGGCATATTAGATTAGTAATGCTATTTTATTTATGTCGGCTTTAGGCCATTAGTTGTAATTTAGATTAGTAATGTTATTTTAATTATGTCGGCCTTAGGCCATTATTTGTAATTATACCTCCTATTCTCCTATATATACCAATGAGACATTTTCATTTTGAATCATCTTGTACTTGAACATTTAAGTGAGGTAAAAGGAGGTTTCCCCCTAGAAGAGGCTTATTATCTGAAATTATCTCTTTTTCAAGGTGTTGAGTACTTTTCCTGAGGTTTTTATATGCCATATTGATGTTTGGTTCTTAACATATGGTATCAGAGCTCAAGGTCTTGGGGTTTCGCTGCTACATATGAGACACCATGGAATTTTCACTATAACTTTCATTCTACAATGTTTCAGAAGGAACGACTTGGAGGGTATTTACAAGACAGATCAAGGTACGTTGGGTTAAAAATTCAGCTCTTGAGGCCTTATACTTTTGTAGATACAGCCTGTATAAGATAGGGTTCTGGAATCATCCTGAAAGGAGTCATTGTGGAAGTTTTGATATAAACACGTTTCTGTAATGTTTCAGACCTTGAACTCTAGAGGCCATTTACAAAAATTAGTAGTGTATCTGTGGTAAACATTTCAGCTTCTGGGTCATCTTAAATTTGTAGATACACCCTGTGTAAGATAGGGTATCTGACTAGCCCTATTGACTAGTCTCAAGAAGGTGTTCCAAGTAAAACAATCATAACTTCTTCCTAGAGTATCCAAATTGTGTGGGACTAATTGCATTGGATTGTGGACAGTATGTAGTATTTTGAGTACGAGTTTAAGAATTTTATATCAATTATTTTGTGTGGGGCACACTATACAAGTGAGATCTCCTGGAAAGGCCAAAAATCGGTAAGTTGTGGGGAAGTTACTGTAAATTCCACTTGGCACATCCAATTTTGATCAGACTTGTGGAATTGCAGAGAAGAAATATCAGAGAAATACATAAGAGAAAGGTTCATACCCATAAGGGCCAAAAATTGGGAGATACAATAGAAGAAATATTGTCTAGCAGAACCACCTCAAAATCAAGGTTCAAAAGTGATACTTGGCCAACATGCCACCCAAAAAGGGAACTTCTACACCAAATAAGCCTCCAGAAAATCCTACTTGGACTCTTGATGAAGGTGAATAAATGCGTAGGGACATAAATGAACTACAAAATAAGATGGATTCAATGGAATCTAAGATGGATTCAATGGAAGCTAAGTTGGATACTAAGATGGATTCAATGGAAGCTAAGATCATGGAAGTAATGAAAAATTTCGTAACAGAGAAGACACCCAAAAGTGAAAATTCATTCCATGAAATTCATGATGAGGAAATAAGGAAGGTGAATCAAGAATGGAGAAACTCCAACTTTGGTTTGAAGACCAACCACGTTCCTAAGATTGATATGAGGAAGTTTGATGGAAAGGACCC
>ML805984.1:126077-138386 GCA_009831015.1 Picea engelmannii | reverse complement strand
TTAGGGTTGCATAACACTCTCATAACTCCTAAACTAACCCTAGACTAGCTCTCTAACTTCACTCACCTAGTCTACTAACTAGGGCGCATTTTTGGTCTAATTGTTGGCATCATTTGATGGTTATTTTTGCTGCTGCATGTCATTAATGTTACAGCCATAAGGCTGCAATTATCTGCAGAAAACACATGTTATAACAACTTGTTTTACTCAGCCTCATAGTGCCATTTTTTCAGCCATAATTGATTGCCTAATTCATTGATAATATTGTTGATTGATCTCATGCTTTACATGCTGATTTGAATGTCTTACTTGCTGATATAAATTGTCATCTACTACTGCAAATTAGGGACAGCATGCTTAACTTGTTGATCCATACTATCATATATCATTGCAAGTTGGATTTTCTTGTGTCTCGGGCAGGTACAATTATCCAAAGAAGTACTATACCTGTGGGGCAACAATTACTTGACTTGCAAGGCATCTTCCCCTACTTTTTATTCCACTTAGAATTGACCTTTAGGGGCTTCACTTCCATTTTCCACTACCTCCATCTCAATCCCCCTAGGGTCACCAAGATCGCCTCCCTAGAGTGACATAGTCACCCTTGAAGTGTGGGACCTGCATCAAGGTGACATTGGGTGTAGGATTCCCAAGTTGTAGCACTTGCCTTGTGGTTGGGTCGGGCTTTTCCCAACCTACAACTTGCGCTATAACACTTCCCACAGAATTTGCAACTCAATCATTATCGGTTTGTCCGATCTTCAAGGATCCCCATACACCCAAAATGGATCCAAAGTCTTTAGCATATTTTTTGATGAAATTGACAGCTTCAAAATTCAAACCTAAGGCACAAAGAAACAAGAAAATGATATTAAACCCCGCTAGAAAAAAAATAACATCCCATTGGTAAAAAAAAACAGACCTCTAGATTAGATTATTAGCAATGAAAAATGACAATAAGAGGGTGGAGAAAAAATTAATCAAGGCTCAAGCTTGATGTCCCATAAAAAAAAAAACGTTACATTGTTTTATGGGCATAAAAAAAATGGCAAAATGACCAAAAAAACAACCAATACATAGGCAAGAAAAGAGGCAAGCAAACTTGCAAAAATCTATGGAAAAAAAGCATTAACATGGTGGGATTTAAATACATACCTATGAATGGAAGATTCAACACCAGTTGGCAAATGAAATTGAACCCTTGCTCCACTTAAAAATCCTTGATGGTGATGATGTTGGTTGTTTAGTTACCTCCACAATGACTAAGGAAGACCACAAACCCTTCTCCTTCCTTCTCCAACAACAAACGAATCAAATGACCAGATCGCCTTTATCCCCACGGACTGGGATCATCTCGTGATTTATTGTGCCGACTTGCAATTTTTTGGAAAAAATCACAGACTTTTTGTATAAGTCGCAACGTTTTCAAAAGTGAAAAATCGTGATTTTTACTAGGCGATTTTTCGGGGCTAGGTAAAAATCACTGATTTTTTCAACGATGCTAGTAATAAATAATAATAGTTTAGAAATCAACAAGCTTGAAATAAAACCGAAACAGGATGCAATTTCCCTTGCTAAAAAGTTTGTTACCATACAACTACCTTAAACATTTGAATTTGCACAATAGAATTAACTATAACCTATCAATTAATGCATCAATTCCTTTAAGGACCCAACATAATGGATTTACAGTGGTAAGAATAAGATACACAAAGAATAGCATCCCTAGTATATTTTGATAACAAACTATTCTTTGTTACTAGAAAAGTTGATTGGTTGTTCATTAGAATTTCAAATCACAACAAAAGTAAAATGCATACACTCATATAGTATGAAGTTAACTAGGGTAGGGATTACACTCAAAAGAGCAACAAAATAGGAAATATAGAATTAGCAAAAAAATAAGAATCGCTATTTTCATATCGACATATAAAAAGTTTGTTTCCATACAACTACCTTAAACATTTCAATTTGCAAGTAACTAATAATCTATGTTGCACAAGGACCCGTCCCCCCTGAAAAAACCCAAGTACCCTGCGTTCTCGCGTATCGAGGACTTTAAAACGACTAGAAAACGTTTTTAATTGGCTAGGGACTTCATTCGAGACTTGGGGATGTTTAAGCCATCCCCAATCCGTCCCTAGGTCAAATCGAGGACCGATCAAGTACTGTACCAACGTCCCTGAAAAAATCGAGGATGGATATGCAAATTAATTCATAAAAATATTTAAAAAAAAAAAAATCTACATGCCAACTAACTCGCCCACGCGTAAAGGCAAACTTAACCCTACTCGGTCATTTTTACATGTCGTCATTATTGTTCCTTCAAACCCACGCTTTATTCTCTGCACGCCGCCCTCACAGTCGAATTTTCTTGTTCAAGTCGCCCGCAACCTCACTCACAGTCGGCCCTAGAGTTTTAATTTTGTTTTATATCTTTGTTTATATCTCCCTCAACCTCACTCACAATCGAATCATGGTCGTTTGCAGCAAATGGTTTAATTTTTAGCGGGTTATAGCAAGGTATTTCCGTGGTAAACAACACAAGAGTTTGCCCAGAGTTCGAGAGGGGTTTCACCCGCGGTCCAGCCACCAATTCGAGAGGGGTTTCACCCGCGCGGTCTAGCAGCTTGCCAACGAATTTCGCAAGCTTTCCAAGGAATTTGGCCACCGGTTACAAGTATGCCTATGCCCGCGATAGCCAATAAGTTTTTATTTTTATTTTTCAAATTTTAAATTTATTAGTTATTATAATTTATATGATATATAGTATATTAAAAATTAATATATAGTATACTATATAGTAAATTTTAAATTTGTTATTTATATAATGTACATATTAATTTATCGTATTATAATTTATTTAATATATTTATGGGATATCCATATATTTATCCATATAATGGTAATTAATTTAAATTTATTAATAATTTAAACTGTAATATTAATAGCTCGTTGATTATGCTCTTAATGTTAATTTAAATATTATGTGATAACACTTTAAATTTTAAATTTATTAATAATTTAAATTTAAGCTATCACATAATAATAATTTGAAATTTATTGACAAGTATGAATAATTATACTTGTAAGGTAACAATAACTAGTGCATAGGGGAGCTACGGTAATGGCGGATGATGATGGTGATGCTTGGGTGGTGACAGGACTTGGGGCTGGTGGTTAGGGCCTCTCCTTCCCCGCACTAGGTAGGCTGGTCAGGGGCGCGGTGGGGACAATTTCTTTAGGGTCGTGGCTGGTTCCTCGGACAGAGGGGGTAGGTTCTCGGTACTAAGGGTTTTTGATGGTTTCTACCCTTTGGAGGCTCAATATGGTGACGTCAGTTGGGGACGCAGGACCTTTGCAGGGGTCGGGAGATGGGGTGGGTGGTCCTGGGGCAGTGGACCCAGATCCTCCTAGCGGATACCCATTGGGGTTTGAGTCGGTGAACCCGAAGGTTTCAACAAATAATTTGGCATGGAACTGGGGATTCACACCTCAATTGCCTTGTCGTTTATGAGTGGCTTGGATTTTGAGCTATCAGTGCCTACTTTGTCGGGGTTTGTCCCTGGGCTAGACCCCCCTCCGAATCTGTCAGAGGGAGACTTTTCTTGCTGGGGTACACAACCAAAAGTTCTTCAAGAGGTTGTTTCTTGTGCACAATTCTCTCCGTTGGAGTTTATTACTAATATTGGAGCATTTCCAGAGCCTGCTGAGAATGTCGATGGGTTCTTTGATGGGGTTTCTTCCCTTGTAAGGGTTTCCGGCTCAACTATTTCTCCTCCCTGCCCAGCATCCAAAGGCACTGCTCGAGGGGGAGGTCGTGGACACGTTCAGCTGGAAGAAGTTGGGGCTTCAAAGCGCCCGACGAACCGTGGTTCCCAGTGTGCCAGGGATAGAACCCACTCGGAGTGTCTAGTCTTTGGCGAAGATATTGACATGGATCGGATGGTTGAGTTCTCAGAGTTGGCAGTGGTGGGTCGGGCGTGGGGGAAACGACTGGGCATTACTTTCTTGTGCTCCTGGATGGAAAAATCATGGGGATCTAACCTATCTGTCTTCTCCAATATTCGATTGCTAGCAAAGGGATGGTTTTCTTTTGTCTTTATAGCCTCTATAGATGTTGGTTGGGTACTTTCCAAAACTTGGAGTATGGTCGGTACTCCCATGGTTCTGAAGTGTTGGATTCCTAGTTTTGACACAAAGAGGGAGAGGGTGGATGTGGTCCCTGTTTGGGTTCACCTTCTAGGTCTCCCTATGCAGTACTGGAACCCTGTTCGTTTCGCGGCAATTGGAAACAAACTGGGTGATTATATTGATGCGGATTTTTCCTTCGAAGAGACTGGCCTTATGTCCATGGCTAGGATTTTAGTGAGGTTGGATCTTCAACCGGGACTCCTAAAGGATTTGACTATTGAGACGCCTTCTGGTTCCTTTTTACAACCTTTGGATTATGAAGGCATTCCCTTCAGATGCCATGGATGCCATGTTTATGGGCATGGAATTGCAAATCGCACCCTACCCTTTAAGGGTAAGCTTCGGGGTTCGGAGGTTGATGGAGATGGTTTGGGGTCTGGTCGTGCGGTCAGGGGGTCTGGGGGCTCCGGGGGTGCACATACTGTGGTCACACAGACTCAGGACCTTGGTGGAGACATAAGGCGGCATTCTACTTCTCCGACAGGGATTTCTCCAGACAACCGGGATTCGGCTCATGCAAAGGTTCAGAAGTCCTCAAAACTGCCCTACCCAAGATCGCTACTGGTGTCGGGTAAGCAACATTTTTCCTTTCCTCAAATTACATCTACTACTTCTGATTTTTTGCTTCAGTCGGGCTTTTTGGGGTTGGATGCTTTTTCTTCAATAGTTCCTCCTTTGCCCTATCCCTTGCCTCGTTCTAAAGCAGCTTTTTGTACCCTTTCTCCTGCTAGGGCTATTTTTCCTCCCTCGCTTAGTACTCCCTTAGCCCCCTCGAGCCAGTTGCTAGGGGTGCGTTGTGCGTCTAAGGCCCTCGCCTCCTCGGTGTACCCATGGAGGCGGGTTTGTTGGCTCCTTCCTCTGTTGGTTTATCCTTCTCCCTGGGGCCTGATATCACCCTTCCCATTTCTTTGGACTTCTGTGGGACTCCTTCCCTTTCCATCAATCATTCATCTTCCGACACCCAATCTTCGGAGGGGTCTAGAATTTGCTATTCGCTCCGCAATAGGACGGTTTTATCTGGGAATTTGGATAGCTGCAGTGCGGAGGATCCTCTTGGGCTGGGTTTGGGATCTCTTCCTCGAGCTCTGTCTTCGTCCTGGGGACGGGGTAGGAGATCTAATCTTCTACTGGCTCAAGATCGAGCTAAGATTGATGTGGCCTCTGGTAGGCAAACTTCCATAGAATGGGCGCTTAGAGAAAAGCAACCCCGAGAGATGGTATCCTTATGAAAATTCTCTCCTTCAGCTGTAGGGGACTAGCGAGCCCAACCAAAAAATCGTCTTTAAAAAGATTGGTTGCAATTATTGTTTCGGACGTCATCTTTTTACAAGAAACTATGGAGGTAAGGGAACAGGTGGTCATTTCGTTGGAAACAATTCTGCCTGGTTGGTCCTTTGCGGCAGTGGATGCAAAGGGACGCTCTGGGGGACTTGCCACCGGCTGGCATCTCAAGATTTGTAAATGTGACCGTATTTGGGGCTTTGAATCGGGGCTCGCTCTTAACATGTTTTCAGTTGAACTGGGACACTCCTTCTTGCTCATCAATATCTATGGTCCTTACTCTGATCGGAAACGTTACTGGGACACCCTGGCAAAGAGCCCTTGGCTATCTGAACGAGATGTTATTGTGGGTGGGGACTTAAATTTTTCTTTGGGAGTGACAGAGGTCTGAGGTCCTCAATCTTCTCCGAATCCATCGTCCGACTATTTCACACATTTTCTCGACTTACATGGCTTGTTGGATTTAGAGCCGGCTAAATTACAGTCGACTGGGCAAAATTTGAGGGTTGGGGATGCACGGATCACAAAACGACTGGATCGATTCCTTCTAAAGGAGAATCTACTTGATTCACTGTCCCTTGCGCGTCAATGGGTTGCTTGTTCTGGCGAATCGGATCACAATCTAATTGTTTTGAAACTGTGTGGTAGGGTTAATAGGACCTCCAACCCCTTTAAATTTTTTGAAGGTTAGTTAAAGGATCCAGAGTATCAAGCACTGGTGTGTAACCTGTGGATCCCTTTTGGTCCAGAACATAACACTCATGCTGCTATTCACCTCATGGAAAACTAGAGAAAAGTTAAGCGAGCAACTATCTCTGGGGCACATGAGAAAAAATTAAAGGAGGAACAAGAGCTTTGCAACATAGAAAAGTTGATGTTGGATTGGCAGGTCGATCCAAATTGGGGCTTCCACTCTAGGGAGACTAGGGAGTAGCTAAGTACAAGTGGAACTTCGAAGGAGAACTATTTTGGTTGAAAAAGAAGCTTTGTGGCGACTTAAAAGTCGTGCTATTTGGATCTCTTGCGGGGATGAGAACACAAAACTTTTCCACTCTTTTGCTAAAGGACGGAAACTGACTAATACCATATGGGGTTTTACCCAGGGAGATGGTCAATTGGTCAATACTTTTGATGGTCTCTCATCTTTGGGGATTTCAAGTTTTAAAGAATTGTCCAAGGCACAGGCGGGATCCTCCATTACTGAAATTGTGAAAGTTGCCAGGCTTTTTCCTCGCTTCGTGGAGGATGAAGAGCGAGAGTCTTTGATGTTGGAAGTATCAGAAAAGGAATTGTTGGCCATCGTGAATTCCTTTTAGAAAGGGAAGAGTCCGAGTCCGAATGGTTGGCCGATTGAATTCTATTTGGGCTTCTTCGACCTTTTGGGGAAAGACATTTTGAAAGTAGTGGAGTCGTCTCGAAAAAATGGTCATATACATAATGATATCATGGTCATCCAATATCATTATGTAATTGTATCTATAAGATCATCTAAAAAGTCATTAGTCACAGATTAAAAGATATACTTTCCAGGCATATTTCAAATGAATAGTTTGGATTCTTGAAAGGAAGGCAGATTCATGAGGCCATCAGGGTTGCACAGGAGGGTCTACATAGCTTAAAAGGTAAAAAACAGGGTGAACTGGCTTTATATCCGGATGTTGTTGATACACCTCAGTTTTGGGGTAGCCTTCACAAACCTGACTATGTCTTGTTTATCTTCAATGTCTTTTTCTATTTTGATCAATGGCTCAGCATCCTCTTTTTTCACAGCAAAAAGAGGGGTTAGGCAGGGCTGCCCTCTGTCCCCACTCCTTTTTCTCCTGGTTGTCGAGTGTCTTAGTCGTTTCTTGATTAAGGCAAAGTTAGCTAGAAGGTTCAAAGACATCAAAATTTCTCCAGGACTGTATATCTCTCACTTACTGTTCGTGGATGATATCTTAATTTTTTGTGATGGCTCCAGGCAGGATATTGGAAAGTTGAATGAGGGGCTTCTACTTTTCAAACAAGTTACTGGCATGGAAATCAACAATCAAAAGTCCAGTATTACACTGTCCCACTTGTCCGCGGAGGACACAATACACATTTCTACTAGGCTCCCCTTCAGGGTCTTTGCTTTAGATGATGGGTTGAAGTATCTTGGCTTTCAATTGAAACCAAACGACTATTGGAAGACCGACTGGTGGTGGCTTCTTGCAAAACTTGAAAAAAGGCTTAAGGGTTGGAGTCGTCGATGGCTTTCTAGGGCTAGACGACTTGTTCTGGTTAAAGCAATCATAGAGGCTATTCCGGTATACTGGATGTCTTTACCTGGATTCCAAAGGGAATTTTGGAGAAGATGCGGAAGATGTGCATTTTGCATTTGTGGCAGGGTCATAAGGACAAAAAAGTTTTACCCCGGGTTTGTTGGGATTAGATTGCTACGCCAAAAGCCCTGGGAGGCTGGGGCTTCAAAAATATATTTTCCTTCTCCAAAGTGCTTGGTGCAAAGTGCACACGGCGACTGATTAAGTCCAACAGTTTCTGGACAAAGGTAGTTCACCAAAAATATATCGCTCCTCTCTCCATTCTTGATTGGATTCGCACTCCAAATAAATCAATAACAAGGGCTTCTATTATTTGGAAGGCGTTGATTAAGGCCTTTGATCTTGTGGGAAATGGGCTGGTCTGGAGAGTGGGCTCTAGGCAACTGGTTCGCCTTGGTTTGGACCCGTGGCCTGGGTGTCAGTTGAGCCACATACTGCCTAACAGGATTCAACAAAGGTTGGTACTGGAGGGTTACTATCATCTCGCTCAAGTTGGGGATCCCCTACAAACAGACATGCAGCATCAAGGATGGTTGTCGAGGCATAGACTGGGACTTCTAGAGGTGGATTTGATTCATTGGAATAGTTACACATAGGCCCTTGAGGTAGCCTCCATTCGACTGGTGGATAGAGACTACGAATTGATCTGGGATGGTGTCGAAGACGGAGAATACACCCCGCGCTTTGGATACTTAAAGTTATGTGTGGATCTACACCAACGGGTTCCCCTTTGGTGGTGGAGGAAAATCTAGAAACTAAACTATCCGAGGAAATGGAAATTGTTGGATTGGTCAATCTTGGCAAACAAACTGCCTACTTAGGACAATTTACAAAGGCGTCTTTTTTTCAGGCCGGGTCGTTGTGCTCTTTGTAAATCCCATATAGAATCGGTGGACCACCTTTTTTTATAGTGTCCATTTGTCAAGGAGGTCTGGGCTATTGTCAAGGTCTTGATGCCCTCCCTCTGGAACTGGCAAGGGACTTCCTTCGAATTAGCCCTAAGGGCCTGGTTGCGAGAGCGGGTCCAAGAGGATTATCGGGCCTTCCCTTTTATTATAGCTTGGGGGATTTGGATCAGTCGAAATGGTCAAATCTTTCAGGATGAGCACTTCTCGGCCGAAAGAGTAGCAGTTAAGTGCATTGAGATTTTCAAATCATATTTGGGCTCAGGGAAGAATACTGTAGTTCATCCCAGGGACATCAATGAGGTGGTTCCTGATAGTAGTATCCCGTGGGGATATTTCGACGGTGCTTCCTCGTCTGATCAGACAAAATGCGGTGGGGGAGGTTGTCTACACTTCTCTCACTCACATTACTTTACCCTCAAAGCGGGCTTGGGATCTGGCACAAACAACTATTCTGAACTTTTGGCTTTAAAACTCCTCCTACTATTTGCTATTGAGCAGGGTTGTAGAACTCTTCAAGTATTTGGTGACTCCTTAGTAATCATCAATTGGACCAATGGGAAATACAAATGTCAAGTCTCACATTTGCTTCCACTGTTAGAGGATGTAATGCGCACTAAAAGTTTATTTGACTCATCTCATTTTCTCATATATACAAGGAAAGGAACCAATTGGCGGACAGGTTTTCCAAAGAAGCCACGCAGCTAGACTATGGCCAATGGTATGTTGTTGAATATACCTCTGAAGGAACTCGGGGGTTCTACCACAGACCATTTAATGATCAACAAGATATTTGTGGCTGGAAATCTCCTTCGTTGGGGAGGGACTTCTTTATTTTGACTAGATCACTGATCGTATTGTAATATCAACAGAATGTCCAATGTGGGGACTTAACTGCTAGAACTCTTTACCATGGATATTATTTTGGGAACTTTTATTGGACATGGGATTATGTCTCATGGATGTCTGTAAGTGGGATTCCGGGGGACTGACTCTTTTTGATGGAAAATATGTATGGAGCTATGTCAAATAGTAGTAGGTACATATCCATGTATGTAATTTTGTTTTTATAATGAAATTATGAATTTTTTCGTAGAAAAAATAATTTGAAATTTATTAATAATTTAAAGTTTAAACTGTAATATTAATTTAAATTTGCAGAGTAACTATAAATTTATAAAATATTAAAATTTAAATTTAATTTACAGTTGTAGCCTGTAACTATAAAATTTATATTTACAGGCTACAATAGTAAATTTACAGTTATAGCTACAGCAGTAAATTTATAGTTACAGGCTCACATTAATAAATTGATTAAATTAAAATATTAATTATTAACTTCTTAAGTCATATAAAATTAAATATTAATGTGAACTTTGAAGCCTCTTTTAAAAATTTTTAATTTAAACATGTTAATTTGTCATTTTGTAATTGGTTGAAATCTGCAAAATATTTAAGATGGACAACGCTTCTCAATCTCCTCAATCTGAAATGAGAGGACCTCAAAATAAAATTCTCGAGTCAATTGAACACTCAATTTCCAGTTCCATAAATGTCAAGAAACCCTTTCTGCAACATGTCAAGAAGGGCACCCAAAACAAGAGGAAATACAATGGTGGTTCAGAGCAATGGTTATGCAGCCTTTACAATCATGTATTTAAGGGCAACTACACTAGATTTTATCATTATCTATTGGCTATTCCGGGTGATGGAGTAAAAATATGCACCTTCCCATTGGAAAAAAGAATTGAAATGACTAAACTTCACATGGTTGCAACATGTAGTATTATTATAGCAGAGAGGCAGAGGAGGACAACTCTTCCATTTAAAAAAAAACGAGAGTTCCTAGCTCAATGGAGTTCTCTCATGCAACAACTAATGACCATGATCAAGTTGATTCAATAGGGGGTTCTAGTAACACTATTTCAAGTAGGAAAGTTGATGTCATAGAGATGTTCATTACATAACGCAAGGAGGAGGCAGATGATGCAGTGTCTAAATTTTTCTTTGCTAATGGAATAGCATTTAACGCCACTCGTTCTCCTCTCTACAAAGAGATGATAAGGGAAGTACTTGTTGGTCCATCATTTCAACCCCTTGGTTACAAAAAAATGAGGACAACCGTGTTAGATAGAGGGGTCTCAAAGATGCAAGGGTTGATGGAAGTTGTTAGCAACATTTCTTGTCCTAGGCACAAGAGTATTCGGGTCTGCAAGTTGTACGAGGAGCGCCCAAGCGCAGCATGGAAAAATCTCGTTTCAAGCTTCTAGCCAGTAAGTGAGCGAAATTATATTGACGACGGTCCAGATCCTTTCATAAGAGCAGATCGACGGTCAGCGGGAAGTCGCGGATAGTAGAGTTGCGCCGAGATTAGCGCAAATAGATCACGCCCATATTGTATGCAGGGAAGAATAACAGCCGTCCATCCAGAGGACACGTGGCGCGAGATCTGCTCGCGTCGGCGTTTCAGAAATCGGGAGTTCGAAGGGTGAAGGTCCCATGTTGTCCTATCTCTCGAAACCCCGAACCCCGAAAGCGCCAAAGGTGCTTAAAGTAGGGCCCGCAGTATCATGAAACAATCTCGACCGAGCGTCCACAGGAGACACCTAGCACACGATTAGGCTCCTCACCTATTCGCTCATCGCGACTCCGACGCACTAAGAGCAGCTCCTTCATATCCCCGATGCGCGAGGTGCCGGGAGTGTCCAGGGCCCGGGCCCACGGCATCGTCGGGAGAGTTCAGAGCCGTCAGATCTAGCAGGACGCGTGGCGCCAGATTAAGCCGTCTCGGCGTTTCGCTCATCGCGATTTCAAGTAGCGAGGATCAGCCCCTTCATGTCCGCGAAAGCCGAAAGCACCTTTGGGAGTAAGCACAGGGTCATAGCCCGTTGTCACTTGAGGAAGAAAGGAACTGTGCAAAAGGGAGCCAAAGGCGTCGAGTCCAGTCACCGAAAGGATCGTCGTGATCTCCATGCGCCATCTGATGAGACTTCGATCCTGGTCCTCACTGAAGAATTAAATGAAGGTGAACAGAGGTAATCGAAACCTCAGCTCACTTATTGAATGCGAGGTATGGAGGTTCCAGCAGACAGTCTTCCCGAGACGGTCCTGTACACTGATTTTCTCCAAAAGGTCACGGTCGGTCCTCATCTGACCAGAGAAACTCTGCGCACGCCATGTTGGCCTTTAATGTTGCTGTTATCTCCCCTGCAGGAGCCATGCGCAGTTAAGGCGACGTCTGACAAAAGTTACCCGTCCAAATTCGGCTAAGGGGACACCACGCCTTGGATGACTGAACATGCCTCTGATAGGCGAATTTTGCTGAGTATATAGACTCAGTCTTTGTATTTTGTAAAGGATCAATGGTTGAGCAAGGCTCCCGATTGTAAAGTTTTGATGAAGCGCTGGTCGCTCTGGTTAATGTATAAGGCATTTGAGATTTCTTACTTTATGGATGTCAGCTTCCCTTCCATCTCTTTGTTCACTGTGTTAGAACAACTCGGAATTGGAGGATCCAGTCGAGTTGTAGCTGTTATAGGATGATGTAGGTTGGATCACTGTAACAGTTACATTGTTTCTAATCGGTTCCTGTTATTTTCGTAGCGCTGAACGACTTAGAATTGGAG